>VUQG01001172.1:2772-13062 GCA_015106755.1 Etia nguti | reverse complement strand
TCTCAAAAATCGACAGTGCGCCTTATGTATAAATTCTGGTTGGGCTTACTGACCTCGAACCGGTTTTATGTGGTACACGGCGCTCAAAAATCTGTCAAAAAATGTTTTAGTACGACTTTGGTAAGCTATGAAGCCGCACCGCTTGATGGATTGTCGGAGCATTACGGCTACCGTAGTCAGGAGCCGTAATGCTCTGCTTTTTCCACTCAATAAAAGCTAACGTGAGGGTTCCCGATAGTTAGGCACAAATGCAATCGCATGGCAGGATGCTGTAAACGGACCAAACTTCAGTCAGGAGAACAACTGAGATAATCCATCCACAATATGAGGTTAGCCAATAATATACTGCAACAACATGGGAATAGAGCAGCTGTAAGAGAATTCAGCATTAATGAATCAATGGAACGGAAGTGGAGGAAGCAAGAAGAATGAGTTGAGTAAACTTTGACTTATCTGACTGTTTTGTTTTGCTTAATGCGCCTTATAATCCGTTGCGCCTTATGTATGAAAACAGACCCGTTCATCCGGTGCACCTCATGGTCCGAAAAATACGGTACCTTTTTTGGCCATTTATGTAAATGAGACGATTCTCAATGTATTTTGTGCATTTGCACAACAATGTTTACAATCAAGCTTTATTTTATTAACTATACACATGAAACTATTTTTGTACACTTAAATGAAAACCTAAGTACTTTTATATGAATTATGAATGTTATAGCGTGTCGTGTGAAATAAAACTACAACAGCAAGGTGTGGGTAGAGTGAACTATCAAAGGAACCTGTCTAACACATTTGATAATAACATGAATTCTAAAATAACATCACACTAAAATGAACAGGTTGTTCACACATTTTTTGTCTTGTTGGTTAGATTCTTCTTTTCTTTCTTCTAAGATTTCTGGCAGCTGCAGTCCTCTAAAATCGACAAAAAGTACAAAATTGGAAAATTAATAATTATTATTAATTACACTCAAATATGTTATGATTTCTTAGATTTTGTTACAGTGTAGTACCACTGTACCTTTGCCATGGGCCGCCTTGGTTTCTTAAACTGTGCAGACTCTATTTAGAGGAAAGTCAGCAGTGTAAGTCTTTTTTTCAATTTTTTGTTGTTTTGTTTAGGGGGGCGGTTAAACAGCAGCAGCACATCCAGGGTAGGCAATCGGTTTTCCCAAGGGGAACACTGCTGTGGAGGGCTGCACCTAATATGTGAACTTAATTCTGCTCAATATAGATTTTATCTGCCTTCCACAACAGCCCAAAGTTCTACAACAGAGTATTCAGGCCACATTAAGAAATAAATATTATTCACTTTTAGAATAAAGTTGAAATGTGAAGATGCAGGCTGTTGTTCCAAGTTAAACAACTCCCACGGCTGCTATACCCGATGCCCAAAAATGCCTTGTGTAGAGAAGTTGGTGAAAAAACGTGATCCGCTGTCTTATTGTGTCTTATGATACAGCATGCGTCCTCTTTAATGCAAGAATGTGTAACCATTGGTATTCTTGCATTTCTAAATTGACAGGCATTTCATTTTGCATAAATCCAGCCAACTTTTCTGAGTTTGTGTGGTTTTTCTTTCTGATCGGATGAGGCTTTCTGCACCATCCCTTCAAAGTCCTTATACCCATCACCACACTGTGTTTATAAGAGAAATCATTTCCTTGCTGTTAAAACCAATTCTGAAGTATGATTTCAATAATTCATCAACACAAGGCATTTTGCAGAGAGTAGCAGCCGTGCCAGACTTGAAACAACAGCTTTAACCTTCACGTTTTGACTTTACTCTCAAAATGAATATTTTTTTTCTTAATATAGCCCCTAATACTCCTTTGTACAGTTCTCATGTGGCTCCTTGGGAAATATGAATCGCCCACCCCTGATAGACTCACCGTCTTCAGAAGGTAGATCCTCTCCATCATATATTTTCTTGGGAGAATCCTGCAACCAAATGTTTAAGAATATTATCATAAACTGCCTGTTGCATTTGCATACAGGATTGAGCCAGCTTTAGTACCTGACAAAAATTAAATGAGACTATTATACAGATATCATCCAGTACTTCAACAGTCCCCTTTCTGTAGCCTACCTTCTCAATTTCCTTCTCTGGAAAAGCCCCCTGAGAAACCTGCTTAGTCTCCCCCAAATGATTTCCTTTCTGAAGTTTCTCCACCCGATCTTGTTCTGCTGACACAGCTACTTTCAAGGTGTGAAAGGGGGTCTCCACCTCACCAACCCTGAAGTTCACAGCCACGCCTTCAAACCACAGACTGTCACACTCCCCCTCTTTGAAGCCAGGTGGCTGGTAGTCAGCAGGGGTGACTTTGAAAGAAGAGCACAGTATAATATTTTTAGTTTTCAGTATGAAAATTTTTACACTGAGAAATTAAAAGTAATATATCCTACTCTCATCATAGTAGTAGAGCTTCATGGTCAGGTAGACGTTGCTTGGGAGGGCGTCCAGGTTCTGCATAAGCAGAAAGAGCTTCCTGATGAGAAGCACCAAAGCCTTTTTGGTGTCGTCCATGGTCACTTGCATCTTTATACCGTTGTTCCTGTGGTTGCACAGAGGTTATATCAGCCTCAGCCAGTCAACTGGGTAGGGCTCAGTCTGTGTGGCATGCTTAAACTTATTCCAACCTGAGTATGTCCATCTCTGGTCCCTTTGCACTGTATCTGAATTTGAAGTGGTAGGACTCAATTATGCGCTGCAAAGTAAGACAATGATTCATATGTTTTTTTATCATTTCTGATCAGGCCACACGCTGCTGTAATTTGAATATTCAGTAATTTAACAGAACTCACATTGGGTTCATCAGGATCAGCGCAGACCTGGATTGTAACAATCATACGTTTTAGGCATGCCTATGTAACCCGGGAAATTGTCTTTTTCATGTTACATATACACTCACCCCAATGAACACAATCTGGAGCTGTCCAGAGAATAACATACAACAATAACAAAAGTAACAAAAATATTAATGGAACCGCACATTAATTATTACATATTTCAAGCGTGAAGGATAGGCTTGACTTACGTATTGCTTCTCTAATGCATCGAAGCAGCCCATCAGCCTGAACAAAACAAATTAGGACACTTGCAAATATTAATCAGGGTAATAAAACCCTCCTTCTGTACATTCTCTTAGCATTAAAGCAGGGTTTATATTTACCATTTCACAATTTTGGCTGCACCAGGAGTGTTGCAGTTTTCACGCAAGATTTTGATGCAAAAATCTGTCAAAACAACAAAAAGAAAACAGCCTTTTATAGTCAGTGATTAAAAGTAGTAAGACAGAGATTTGTTGGCTGCACATTGATGATTTGAATCTCTGGTAACACCACATCCCAAAAATGCTCTTTAGAGGCCATTTGAATACAGTGAACTCATTGTTATGTACGAGTTTGAGATGATTTGAGTTTTGTGGTACGAACATATGTCAGAAACTATACTAAAGTAAGCTGTGGTATTTAAATTTAGCACACTTTGGGGATTTAAGGGGCCCAAACAATAATACAAGGGAGGATGGATTCGTGTTATCATATTGTTTAAGCTAAATTCTGAACCTACCACCTGAAATTATCAGACCAGGAAACGTTTTTAATTGAATAGGTGTACTATACCTTATGAAGTATCCAGTAAGTGTACATTTTCACCGAATACTGATTTTATTAAATTCCTAGCAAGTGTCCTGTGCAATAGTTTCTCTGAATGTTTACCTTCCAGATATCTGGATCTGTAGGCATTCTCTGGGAAAATGCCCCTGAGATAGGTGATAGAGGAGACAGCCACGACCATCATCCTTTTGACAAAGAGCAAAGACTCCTGCGCAGTTTTAAAGTCGTTCGGGAATAACTCCGTCCACTTTGAAACAACAGAAAAGAAAGGAGAAAACATGTTCACTGTTATAAAACATTTAACGTGTGACTGCATGGCCACAGGATGTCGCCATTGACTGCCTTAAATATCTTCCAGCACAGATACAGTTAAACAGAAACTTAGAAATACAAAGACTGAGTAAATAACACCTAAAATATGGCATCTTTTATGTGGTGAATTCAAACCTCGGCAGTTTCCTCCTTATTCTTCTTCATGCACATCTTCCCAGGTGCCATTTTTTCCTTCTTTCCTTTGGCTGAAGGTTAGCTAGCTAGTACTACTAATCAATAAACGAGCTAGCAAGACAAACAAAAACAAACATGAATATTACATTTCGCCAAAGTATTCTTCTTAACAAAGCTCTTATGTGATTTTTTTTTTCAGCGTGGTGCAGGAAGCTTATTACCACGGTGATCAGGTAAGAACGGAGTTATCAAGTAATTAGCCGGGACCAGGCAGGTGTGCGGGAGGGGGGGGGGCTAGCAATCCTTTTTTCCCGCCCAAAACATGGCGCACTCGGTATTGGTCCAGTTTTCCTTAACTAATATTCGTACAATAGGAAAGCAACAAGGTCAGAGAAACTGATCTTACTTTAAAAAATAATTTAAAAACAAATTGTGAAACCATAAAAAAAGTTTTTAATTTTTCAAATCCTTCACACATAATAGGTTTACATCAGTGTATTTATTCAAGTCACATACATTAAGACTAGACCAGGGGCAGTGGAACTGGCCTGTAAAGGTTCCACACCGACCCACTGGAATATTATGGAAAATGTGAAGGAGGACATAGATTTTGGACTTTTAACTGTATTGTTAAAGGTTTTACAGCTTTTATTACTGATAAAGACCTCTCCTGTGGTCATTCATACTACACTAAAGTAATAAGTGATAAATAAACAATAACAAAACACAGAAAGTGTCCTGTTGTTATTATCAAATTTCACAATAGGTCCATGCAAGAAAAAAAAAAACATTTTCTGTGAATTATGAACTACTTTTCTGGGTAAAACTGAAACATACGGTTAAAAATGCAATTATTTTTCCTATATAAAGTGGGATTAAAAGTGTAGTCATAGTGGGTTCACCTGTATATAAATGGACTGTATGTAGCCCACAATGTAAAATGAGTTTGACATCCCTGATGTAGACCACTAGGCATGCCCATTACAGGTACTTTTCATTTGCCAGCTTTACATTTACTGGATAAGTATGGTGTAACAATTATAAATAATAATTATATCTGAACATACCATTTATTTTACTACTTTTTCATCCCATTAAAATTAAAAGTAGAAGAAAAGAATGCAAACTCTTTTTTGCTTTATTAAAGATCTTCATACATGGACATAATTCAGCATTGGCCTGTTTTTGTTTGTTTAACTGTGTGTTATAACTGTTCACTGAGGTAACACATGAAATAAATGTAAAGGAATCATAGACTCTCTTGTGCTATTGTGTAATTTATAATGTATCTGAGTAAATGTACATCATTCCAAAACATTCATCACGTGCCTAACAATACCATAAAAAGTCGTGTAAGCGTGATACATAAATACATAATAGGCAGGTGAATTTCTACTTAATTTCAAAGAAATGCTTCAAACTGTTTAGTCCTTTGTATGTAACAATAATGGGGAATGACATGAGAGAACAAACAGACATTTGGCTCTGTTAGACAGTGAATACAGCATACATAATTGCAGTGTTTTTACACAATTACATACTTTGGTCTAAGTGCACTGTTCACGCTACACACAACAAAACACAAACAGCACATCAAGTACAAAAGCTGGCTCACTCGACCACAGGCACAACGGCTTCAGTAAATATTGTTCGAAATGTAATCACAAAATGAAATCTCCTACAGCAGATAGCAGACTCCGGCCTTGGGCTTATTACTGCTTGGAGAAGAAATCTTTGCTCTTCTGGACGTCAGGTTTGATGGTGTCACTTCCTGGTTTCCAGCCGGCTGGGCAGACTGAAAAGATAAGACTATAATGAGTCCTGGCTGGTAGATGAAATGAAGGTGTGCCAAAATGACACACATGTTACACCTTCAAAATAAACCAACACTGTTCTGCGTCCAAAACAGACAACTAAAATGACAGTTTGTCAGATCATGATACATTGCACTGATAAGAGTGCAAACCTTTGAATTGAAATAAGCCTCTGTGGTCTTTGCACTCTCAGCTACACATTATTTCTGAACAACCATTAGCTAGTTTACATTCAAAAGTTATAATTTGGTAAAAAGCTGATTTTCACTGCAAGTAAATGTGGGCTGTAGAAGGCAGGGTGAGAAAACAGAATTCAAAATCAAGACCCAGAATGCAGACATTACATGGGCACAGCAGAGCACCATACCTTCCCCGTGCTTATCTGTGAACTGAAAGGCTTGAACCAAACGCAAGGTCTCCTCAACAGAGCGTCCGACCGGGAGGTCGTTTATGGTGATCTGTCTCAGGATGCCCTTGTCATCAATGATGAATAGACCCCTGTAATAGAGAGAATTATCAGCTCCTAGGTCTCCTTTAAAAATATTAAGACCAGCCCTTTGAGGACTCCACATTATTAAACTCACCTGTAGGCGATGCCCTCATCCTCTTTCAGGACCCCGTAATCTTTGGAGATGGTGCGCCGTGTGTCAGACACCAGGGGGATGTTCATGGTACCCAGGCCACCCTGCTTACGTGGTGTGTTGACCCTGTACGGTCATCAAAAGATAGTATGAGGACTTAATAAAAATGAATATGGTCACTGTGGATGTGTAAAATACAAAGCTTTTTAAATACCAAGCGAAATGGGAGAAGTGCGAGTCCACTGAGGCGGCGATGACCTCACATCCAATCTTCCTGAATTCATTGGCAGCATCACTGAAAGCGATTATCTCAGTTGGACAAACAAAGGTGAAATCCAGCGGGTAGAAGAAAAACACGATGTACTTTCCTGTACCAAAGCATTAAAAAAAATACCAATGAGACCAGTGAATGCTTCACTTTAATTAATTCTCATCTTTTGTAGTGTAAATGAATCTCAGCTGAATAGGCTGCGGGATCACAAAACAATGAATCGCAGAGAGGAGGACCATCAAAGCATGTCAAACAGAAGGTGAGATGCAGGTTGTCCTTTACCTCTGTAGTCTGACAGCTGCAGATCGTGGAACTGTCCATCCGGCATCACCGCTTTGGCAGTGAAATCAGGGGCCGGCTTTCCAATTTGTGCATTGCCTGCAGACATCTTGAATCTGATTGGATTACAGAAGAAGAAAGCAGTCGGTGTTACACTGTGCTGTTTCTGTGTGCATAAGGTCTTCCTCATTTGCAGAACAAGGAAATGTTTCTGTTATGTGGAACACCCACCAACACTCTCCACTAGAATGTATATATATGTTATTTTTTTATGTTGTATGTATGTACCGTCACAAAAAACAAAAAGTTTACGCCGGCTCTCTTCTCCGGCTAAATTACCCAGATGGTGTTTTATCCGTCCAAAGGGCGTTACATAAAAGTAGGAAGGAAAATCTAAATCTAGAAAACCGGATTAGACAAATCCAAGAAGAGAAATTTCAACTACAGGAGAGATTTTTGGAAGCCCAAAATGAACACTTGGAAGAAAAGCACAATTTCTCATGAACAAACAAGACCAACAAATTAAAAATACGCAATACCAGCAGAACACTCAGATTATAAATGAAGGTTGAAAACAAGATGACAAAAAAGCACAAGTAACATTCTCTCCCTTTTCCAGTTCAGGTGTGGTTTTAAATCCTTATTTGTGTCATTTACCAGTTAACCTACATTAGTTCCTTTATAGTTAACTGAAGTTTCTTTAAGTCAGTATGAGTTAACTCAGTTCTAAGTTTGGTCCAAATCAAAACAGCGAGCCGCTGTCCAAAGAACAAGCAGTTCTGAAGGTCGCGCTTCACTGGGAGCTGATGGAGGCAACATGACACCTTGGGAGGCTTGGCCACTTGGTTGGTGGCGAGCTTGGAAGGAGCAGGACCTGACAACGGAGCGCAGACCGCAGGCACAGACCAAACAGAACCCACCCCTCAAGCTCAGGTGCTGGCATGTGCTGCCCGGGACCCTTGGGGTCCAGACAAGGTTCAGGGCTAGACCATGTGGTGACCTCTGGCTCAAGTTCGGAACTGGGTTCAGCACTCGATTCAGGACCAGATGGTGCAGAGGCCTCTGGCTGGCATGGAGCAGTACCAGATTGCTCAGGCTGGGGCTGCGTAGGGTACACAGCAGGCTCCACTGGTGACTGAGGCTGATGTTGAAGCCTGGCCACTCTCTCCCTGGGAACAGGAACTGGTGAAGGGACAGGATGGACCCTAATTGCCCCCACTCTGGGAATTGGTCCAGGGACAGGTTGGGTCCTAGTCACCCAAAGATTTTAAACATACTGGCTATGAGACTCAGGATTTCCCAGAAACTGGAGGATTGACTGTAACGGGGTGAGGCCGCAAAATTAAGCCTCATATCCCGTCTTCTGCCACAGAGAGCCCTTTCACCTCGAGCGGGATGCGGGCAGCGGTGATGGGGGTGGGCAGATAGACAAAGAGGCTGGAGAGTTAGTGCCAGATGACAGCCGCCAACTGTTATCATTGGGGAACTGAGCAAAGGAAAGGCAGTAACAATTGCAGCTTGGATGCTACGAGGCCCCCCTAGAGCCAAATGAGTCCCATAAAAGGGACTCGTGATCCAGGGTACGCCAAGCTTCCTCCCTCCTCCACTCACCGAGATAGGCTAGGAATGCCTGTTGCCGATCCTTTACTAAATCTGCTGGGTCCATTCTGTGGCTACGTCATACTGTCAAGGGGTGCTGTTTATTAGGTGAAGAATGGACCCAAAACACAGGAATCCTCAGCCAAACGTAAACTCAAAATGCAGCTTTTTTAGATAGCAAGGTGGCAGCCTTAGCCTTCTCCTTTACAAGGAGGAAAATATAAGGCTCAAATATAAGGCTCTACTCTGAAACCCTCCCAAATGACTGAACTCCTCACCCTCTCACTAAGGCAGAGTCCATCCACCTTTCGGAGAAAGCTAATTTCGGCTGCTTGTATCCGCGATCTCATTCTAATAGTGTTAACAAAAAGATGACGCCTAGATTAAAAGATTTAAGGCGTTTCTCAACAACAATGCACCATCTAGTGGTAGAAGGCAGCATAATAATTAGGACACAATAATTTACTACCATTTGATATCGATTAAAATTTAACAGTTAGATTATATGACTAGTAAGTCTGGTACCGACTAATGATAACAACGACATTTAGTTGGCTAGTCGACTAGTGGCGCACATCCCTATTATAAATCTTGCCACAAAGTAGTTACAAATGAATCTTTTAGTCAACCAACCACCTCAGTTTAAAGACACTTATCACTGACAAGGTCCTTTAAACAATGAATGCATTCTATTAGCAAACATGAAACCATATAGCTTTAGGAAGTACCCTAACTGCAGAAAACCTGAGTGATATGATGTGTGGAGCCTATAACACAGAAAATAGTCAATGAAGTGAAAACAAACCACCTTTTTTTTTCTAACCCTAACTGGCATTAGATGAAGTAGTCCTTAACCACAACACTAAAAACGCTTTAGTTTCAGCTTCTCCGACATGAGGATTTGTTGTTTTTCTTTATCCAACATGATTATAAATAGAGACTGACTAGGCCAGTATTAATAACCAATATATAACCAGTATGTGTAGGTTGTTCAGTATGTGCCAGTAGGAAAGCTTAGAAACTTAACAGATGCTGGAGATAAGTTATGTTAGCATGTTTCTTTTTCCACAGAGCAAATCTAGCTGTGGTTTCCACTGTCTGTGGCATTTTTACAGTCAGCAGCTGTCTTCTTCTTCTTCTTCCTCTTCTTTTGGCTGCTCCCTTTTAAGTCCTCCCTTTAAGTATAGCTACCAAACTGTGTATATAGAGACAATATTAGCTAATATATTAATACACTCAAAAAAACAATATGTAGACCCAAAATGCAGACCGTAAGTAATTTGATTGCACATAAATCTTCCGTGTAATGTGTTACATAAGTACAATGTAAAACATTACATTTCGTGAAATTTGGTTAAATAAAATGCACTTGATTGGTATGCATTCAGTTTATACGAGGCATATTTCCCTAATGATAAATTATTGGAAAGAATAAACCTTTGATTTTATATATTTTAGTTGCTTATTACTCTATATTATTGCTTCATGTTTATGAGGGCAAAAAAAGTGCACTCATAAACATATTTTTTTCTTTTTATTTAACCCCCCTATCTCTCTCTCTCTCTACACACACACACACACACACACATATATATATATATATATATATGTATATATATATATATATATATACATATACACACACACATATATATATATAGATATATAGATATATATA
>VUQG01001166.1:0-14554 GCA_015106755.1 Etia nguti | reverse complement strand
CTGTCCTAGTGCCCATCATAATGTAAATGGTAAATGGCCTGTATTTGTGTAGCGCTTTACTTAGTCCCTAAGGACCCCAAAGCGCTTTACACTACATTCAGTCATTCACCCATTCACACACTGGTGATGGCAAGCTACATTGTAGCCACAGCTGCCCTGGGGCGCACTGACAGAGGCGAGGCTGCCGGACACTGGCGCCACCGGGCCCTCTGACCACCACCAGTAGGCAACATGGATTTAGTATCTTGCCCAAGGATATTTGGTATGCAGCCTGGAGCAGTCTGGGATCGAACCACCGACCTTCTGGTTAGTGGCTGACCTGCTCTGTCACCTGAGCTACAGCCACCTTTAAAGCCTCCATGTTAGTTTTTGGATTCAGATTGCAATATTTGGAGGATCAAGCCAGCACGCTTGTTTAGCGATTTGCATACATACACTGCATATGCAACATATATAGCTGCCTATTACTGCTAAGCAGCATTCTGATAAAATCAGAATTACAGTTAGTTTGTGCCACACAGGAAGTCATACTAAAAGATTTACTCCAAAAGGAATAAACAGCACAGCTACGATGGAGAAGTCCAGTACAGTGGATTTATTACAGCTGTTGGCTACAGCTGTCTGTGTCGTAACAACAGTCAAACAAACAAACAAACATCCCTAAATCCAGGATCCAGAGTTATTAAAAAAAATAAACTACCATACAGTTATGAAGAAGAAGGAAACTATCCTCATAGGTCAACACCCAATTTTTAGTACCAGAGTTTAACAAGTTGCATCCATGAATTTTGTGGGTGCAATGCACAAACACAGATAGCTGCTAATTCATGCTAAGTAAATGACTAATAAAAAAATAGAATGTGATAACAGGGTAGTACTTTCTATTACAGCTCAGTAATAAAGGGGTAATAGTAGAGTAACAACGGGGAAACGAGCGTAATAATGTAGTGATTTCTAAGTTATTGCTATGCAATTACCAAAGTAATACCATGTAATATCCAAGTAATATCATTGTAGCAACAGTGGTTAAAACTGAGTAATACTGCGCTGAAATTTATGTAATTGGATAATAAGAGCCCCCAAACTGGGGGTAACAATGTGAAAATACAGCTCGGTAATAAAATGGTAATAGTAGGGTAACAAGGAAGAAACATGTAATAATGTGGTAATTTCTAAGTTACTACCACTCAATTACTTGTGGTAGTTTCTGTATAATACGAAGGAAACAGAGCTGCAAAATGCAAAACTGCTTTAATAGGTTATTAATATGTTATTAAATAGAAACAAACAAACTTAAAAAGTGTGCAGTTATTACCTGGAAACACCTGTGCTAGTTTTTGTGTAATAAGAAAATTGAAACAGCCTGCAATGAGTTGGCTGCCAGTAGGTGGCAGAATGCTGCCTACTGGGAGTCTGCACTTTCTACTTCATCCCTGGATAAAGACAAAGAAGAAGTGGGGCACCAACTGCTAACTTTAGCCACCATTTGCCTCCTTTTTGGCTTGCCCATGATTAGATAAACCAGTGCATTATAACAATACATTTGGAATCAAACCCATATTATCGCTACTGCTGTACGACTGCAAGGTAAGTAAAACCTTTTTTTTTATTCCCTAAGTTATATTTAGGACCATGTCTCCTATATTTATTAATAACTTATGTCACATACTGTCAACTTACACCACTAACAGACTAGCTAACAATAGGTCAGTAGCTAACGTTAGCTTAGCTAATAATACTTAAAGTAGTTCTAAAAACTAAGGTTGCATAAAAGCAAGGTTATCATGAAATAAGCTGACCATTATTGTTGTAACTATAGATAGAGAACTAGATGCGGTTAGTTATACTTTCAAATAAGACATATACATATATAAAATATATATTTTTTAAAAATTCTCCTCTCGCCCCGGTGAGATCCTTCAAGCTTGGGTCCTCTACCAGAGGCCTGGGAGCTTGAGGGTTCTGCGCAGTATTTTTACTCTCTTCTTGACAGAGATCTTGGATGTTGTTCCTGGGATCTGCTGGAGCCACTCGCCTAGCTTGGGAGTCACTGGACCAAGTGCGCAGATTACCACTGGGACCACTGTTACCTTCACCCTCCACAACTTCTCGAGCTCTTCTCTTAGCCCTTGGTATTTCTTAAGCTTCTCGTGTTCCTTCTTCCTGATGTTGCTGTCATTCAGTATCGCTACATCTATCACTGCGGCCATCTTCTTCTGCTTGTCTACCACTAATATGTCTGTTTGGTTAGCCATCACCAACCACTGCTTAAGGGTTTAATAAGTTGCATCTATGAATTTACTGCACTAGCCACTGCTTAAGAAACCTGGCCTTGATCACACAGTTTTAGCTAATTATAGGCCTATTTCCAAGCTGCCTTTACTTTCCAAGGTTTTAGAGAAAATAGTTTTTCCTCAACTGAAATATTTTCTAGATGATAATGGCATCCTTGAGGTTTTCAGTCAGGTTTTAAAACCCTTCATAGCACAGAATCTGCATTATTAAGGGTTTTTAATGAAATCCTTCTGGCATGTGATTCTGGTAACCACATTTTTCTGGTCTTGCTTGACCTAACTGCTGCCTTTGACACAGTAGACCACAATATTCTAATTTCTCGATTAAATGATCTCGTGGGTATTGGTGGCACTGTACTTAATTGGTTTAGGTCTTATTTGGCAAATAGAACTTTCTCTGTCAGTCTTCTCGGTTCTGAATCATCTTCTGCTTCTCTGTCATGCGGCGTCCCATATGGCTCAATTTTAGGGCCACTGCTGTTTTTATTATATTTATTGCCTCTGGGTTCCATCCTTAGAAGGGTTTTCATTGTAATGCAGATGACTGCCAAATTTATTTGCCACTAAAGCAGAAGGATGGCATCTCCATAAAACCTCTCTTGACATGTCTAGATGACATTAAAGCTTGGTTGGCGCTATTCTGTAGTTGGTATCCGTAGCCAGTCTTTTCAATGATCTCACTGAGGGGGTTCAGGCCTATGCAGAACAGCAGTGGGGACAGAGGATGTCCTTGGTAGATCCCGCACTTGATGGCGACTTGTGATATGGGCTTGAAGTTGGCTTCTAGTGTTGTACACCAGATCGCCATTGACTTCCTAATGAAGGCTCTTAGGGTCCTGTTGATCTTGTACAGTTCTAGGATTTCCAGAATCAATGTGTGGGGCATCGAGTCATAGGCCTTCTTGCAACCAATCCAGGTTGGTCAGCCCAGTGTTGCATTCTCGGTTGCCTGCTCGGTCTACCAGTAGCTAGTGTTTTGCGCCTCTGGTATTCTTGCCAATTCTTTTCTGTGCCCCACTCATGTATTGAGCCATGTGCCTGCTCATCTTAGTTGTTATGATGCCTGACAGGAGCTTCCATGTGGTACTGAGGCAGGGTATTGGCCGGTAGTTGAACGGGACCGGTCCCTTCTGGGGGTCCTTGGGGCTCAGGTCTGTGCGGCCTTCAGTTAGCCATTCTGGGTGTCTCTCGTTGGCTAGCAGCCGGTTCAGTTGTGCTGCCAGACAGTCATGAAGTGCAGTCAGTTTCTTCAACCAGTAGGCGTGAACCATGTCAGGGCCTGGTGCTGTCCAACTCTTCATACTGGAGACCCTTTCTTGGATGTCTGCCACTGTGATGGTTACTGAACCCTGTTCATGGAGGTTGCTATGGTCTGTCCTTAGATCAACTAGCCACTAAGCATTGCTGTTATGGGTTGCATCCTTCTCCCATATGCTTCCAGTATTGCTCTGTCTCCAGCCTTCATGGTGCTGTTCTCATATTGTTCCCCTGCCACTAAGAGTACATCTTGGATGGTTCTGTGGAGAACAGCTGGTTTATTCTCCTGCCTTCTATCTCTCTGGTGTAACTCTTCAAGTGGCTGTGAGTCTTTGCTTGGCAGTTACGAAAGGTATGGACAGCTTGCTGTACTTCTTAGGCACGTTTTTAATTGCACCTTTCTGCAGCTCCAATAGTTGGCTAACCTCCCTCTGTGCTACCTTGATCTTGGCCTCTAGTCTCCTCCTTCATGTAGGGTACTGCTCTCCTTGTGGCTGTTCAACTTGTAGCTAAGCATCTCTCTTATTAGCTGGTTAGTCTCGGTAATGGATGCGGTTGGTATCGTCTGCAGTGCTGCATTCACATCATCTAGTACATCCTCTGAGGGTACTTTACGTAGTTTTGGTAACAAGCTACGGAGGATCCAGGTTTTAAGCTTCGCCATGATCCTGATGATATCTCCCCCCTAACCTGTCGTCCTGGCTCTCCCTTGCCGTATTGTGCTGTGTTGTACATCATCAATCTCTAGCCGTGAAGGCAGTCCCTTCTTCTGAATGTTGGAACACTGAGCTACTCAATGTGGATGTTGGGTATCGAAGATTCCATAGGTCCCTCATCTTATTCTTGTAACCCCTTCCGCCAGGGTTACTTGCGTAGTAGAATCAATTGTCTTTGATCAATGGTTGTTGATCAATGGTCAATGGCCATGACAATTTGCATGTTAATGATCAATGACCTCACAGCCCGTTGTTCATTCAGTGGTACTAGTTTCAGTTATTGTGCAAATGTACTGTTTATAAGGTTGGGGAAACCTGCAGTCAGCTGAGACTGAAACAAGAATTCTGACTTTCAGGCCGACATACAGAAACATATTTCTCTCAAAAAGTTGCATGGTGAGATCACTAAAGGTTAACTTCTCCTTTCTTTTACCAGCTCATGTCACTTATCTAGCAATTACTCTTGGCATTTTTAATCAGTTCTGAAATCTTCATCAACTTAACTAACTTAACTAAATTTGAAACATTACATTACATTGCATTATTATTAACTTAGCATCTGTCTCAGCTACTGCAGTGAACTCAGACAGTGCTAACTTAGTGAAGTGACTGTGTTAGCTTGTTGAGAAGTGCTTTTATTTGTCGGTTGCAGTTGCCCACAACTGAGATGACAGACCTTGCCGTACATACAATACACAAACATCACATTGGGGAGACAGGTCAGGCTAGGTAGTAAAAAGGAAAAACAGTGAAATGTGTAACACAGAAGGGCAATCCAGTGGTAGACGAGTGTTGCGTGTTCCCCCACAATTATAATATAGGAGTGAGATATGTTAAGCATTTTTGCTAGTGCACCTCAAAAACTGTATTCAAGATGAGAGTAATAAATAATAATAATTCTGCACTTATCAGTAAGTGCAGAATTCCATTTAAGACAGGATGGTTATACTGTGCCTGCCTAAAGGTAAAATAGATAGCAATAAATAGAATCAAAACTATTTATAATGAACCAATAAACAGGAAACATGAGACACACACTGGAGACGCAGGCCTGACACTGGGACAGAGGAAGAGCAGACATGACTAGGGACACAGAAACAGAACACAGTCTGGACACAGGAGATGCATGAACATGTGTCTTTATCCTGTTTTCCTTCTCTCACCCCAACCGGTCGCAGCAGATGGCCCCGCCCCTCCCTGAGCCTGGTTCTGCCGGAGGTTTCTTCCTGTTAAAAGGGAGTTTTTCCTTCCCACTGTCGCCAAAGTGGTTGCTCATAGGGGGTCATATGATTGTTGGGTTTCCTCTGTATCTACTATTGTACGATCTACTACACAATATAAAGCGCCTTGAGGCGACTGTTGTTGTGATTTGGCGCTATATAAATTAAATTGAATTGAATTGAACATAGAGACCAGGGTGACTAGACGTGACAAATGGAACACAGGAGAGGCACAGAAACAAAACCTAAATACTAGAAACAGCATAAAGTCCTTCGGTTGATCTACTCTTTGATGAAGCTTCATCAAAAATGGTCTTAATGAAAGAGTGGGTTTAAAGAAGCCATCCCTAAGGAAGGAAACAGAGTTTTGCCTTCCCACTGTCAGTATGATAAGAGAGGCACCACAACTTCAACTTTATTTTATATTGAAATTTTGTGGAATATTTAAGGATATGTATATGGTAGAGTTATTCTTTTCTAATATTTTGTAAAATATTTTATTATTTTATCTCAGTACTTTTTTTTATACTGTTACTGTGACCTCATAATTTCTGGGATTAATACAATATTATGATTCTGATCTCTGGTTGCAAAGGCATGGAAAATAAGCAAACTCACATGAAAACACTTCACCTGTTTCCCATTTTCCTGCCAAATAATGAAAAAAATGATTGGTGGCTCAAGGCTTTTGCACAGTACTTTATAAGTGTGTAGCATATTACACACCTGAGCAAAGTTTCAGCCCAGTTTCAAAGTAAACTGAAATCATCACAAAAATGCAGCTGTTTGGGTTCATGGACAGGAGTCGTCATGGTTTTTTCTAACAGCCAATATGACTTTGTATTTCAAGAGGAAATATGTTTTGTGTCAGCAGCACTGTGCTTTGTAGATGTTATGAAGATGTTATGGACTTCTTCAACTTCAAGGTGAGAATTGAGCCCTTTGAGGGCAGCTGATATTTTATCAGCACGACATTCAGAGGAAAAAAACTCCCAAACACAAGCAGTGCAGTGCACTAAGGAGACCCCTACACTGAAAAACCAAACAGCCATTATAGAAACACATGGCACAACGTAGAACAGTCACACCAACAGGGCGATACTCAGCTGTACAGCTGCACCTAAAGGTTACAGGTAACTCTTTTGAGAATGCCAATGTTCACATTTTGGACCAAGAATGCAGACTGTTGGAAAGAGGAGTAAAGGAAGCCATCTATGTCCACTGTGAATGACCATCATTGAGCGGATGGCTTACAACACCAACTGTCAGCCACCTACAATGCAGTCCTTCCCAGGTGCCTCAACCTCCACGCATATCTTGCATCACGTGACCTCAATAGGTCATGTGGTAAGGTTAAGTCTCACAGTGGTTTCACCCGAAACCCTTTAGTGGTAACGGCCCACACCTTTTTTTCACACCTTAGCTCATGAGATGAGGGGCATGATGAATAGCGGGCCAACGACCCAACACAACAATTTAAATACCTGGGACTCTCCACTGTTTGTTTTAGGACTGAATTAGAATTAATTTTGGTCAGTGGTTGTTGATCAATGGTCATGAGAATTTGCATAATTAAGATTAAGGAACTGACCTCCCAGCCCATTGTTCCTTCAGTGGGCTGGTTTCAGTCATTATGCAAATGTACTGTTTATAAGATTGGGGAAACCTGCAGTCAGCTGAGACTGAAGAAGTCACTTGGATGAGTGACGAAACGTTTCTCCCACAAAACGCTACGTCCAGATGAACAGAATCAACTTTTGGAGAATTAGAATTAAAGGTCATTTGCAATTCAGAAAAATTGCATTAAAAATCATGATTGTATTAGATTCTTCTTGATGCCTACTACAGCAGTGAATTAAAATATGCCTCCATGTATGTCCACATCAAAGAACATATCATAAACATGTTTCCACAGACACAGGTGAGCTGTGTCACACTACAAAGGGAAAATGAACACAGCTGTGGTGGCTGTAGCAAAGGTGGTGGAGCAGGCCACCTACTAATTGGACGGTTGGTGCCTTGATCCCTGTCTGGCTAAGATACCAACTCCAAGTTGCTCTGCGATGCATCCATCAGAGTATGAATGTGTGTGAATGTCGCATAGAAAGCACTTACAGAAAAGAGTGCTTTCATGAATGAATGTGAATGAGGCACGTAAACCCTTTGAGTAGAAAAGCACTACATAAGAACCATTTACTATTCAGCTGTATTTGATTATGATTTTATTGATGAAAGAATGCAATCAAAGGTGTCCAACTTCCATTCAACCTTTTTACTTTGAATGCAAACAATATGGTGCTGTGTTTCTGTGCTACATCCATTGTTTATATACAGTCTATGAGTCATTCCAATATTACATAAAGAAAAAA
This sequence comes from Etia nguti, assembly GCA_015106755.1. Taxonomy (NCBI): domain Eukaryota; kingdom Metazoa; phylum Chordata; class Actinopteri; order Cichliformes; family Cichlidae; genus Etia; species Etia nguti. The sequence continues at coordinate 6,698 of VUQG01001166.1, read as the reverse complement.
GGGCCGAGCACCATTATTACCAAGCATACCTTCTATAATACAAGCTTTATTGTCTGGCTGAATTACTGCTATACTCTATACGGTCTCCTCTTCTATAGTATCACAGCCTTGCTGAGTAAAGTGCTGCCTGTGCCTGCTGTTGATTGGCACACTCCCTCCTCCCCACAGTTATCTGATCTCACAGGCCAGGTTCCTGCCGACAGCCAGTCAGCAGCAGCGGCAAAAAACCCAACCACTTTGTCATCCAAGACGCCTCTCTCAAGTTCTTCATCTTAATCACATCTTGTAGCTGGCATTTTGTTTCTGATAGCACATTAACAATTCCACACACATTCATTGGTATTTAGTGCACGAGTATAGCGCAGCACAAAGATCAGGCTTTTGGTCAATAAAGTCAGCCCTTCTAGAAGAAATATACTTTACCATACGATGATGAGAAAATTGGATCATTAAGTGCATTTATGCAAATGAATCTGCTTTGTTTGAGTAATAGCAGGCAGGGATCTGTAGCAGCATAATCAGGCATGTAAGGTCATGAGAAATGATAGAGCAGCAATTCTCTCTCTCTCTCTGCTTCTATAAGACTTTCTCTGCTCAACTAGAGGATGGAGTGTGCCACCTGGCTCATCTATCACAGCTGGAACTGCTGAGACGGTGAGTGCTGCCAATAAACAATCCTCACAAAAATGGAGCACATAGAAAATCCACTTACAGGCACAGAGAGGGCCTCTGTGGATCCCATAACACCCCGTGTACTGCTACGAATACACTGCAGTCATTCACAGGACCAATAATGCATTGAGTGTTTTAAAGTCTATCAAATATTAGATGTATATAGTTTTAGGAATATGCAGCTATATGAACACATATTTTAGGTTGGTGTTAGGCTGTATGTGGTTTGGACTGGGTTCCTTTTTCTTGTTAACCCCGTTAAAAACCTTCAGCCTTAAAAATCACAAATTCAGTCAGTAATAGTTTGACAACTTCAAGTGCAGAATGAACAACCTTGGGCTTTATGGGCTCTTGGCAGAAATTTAGCATGTAGTAAACTTCTTTGTCCCCATTTCCAGTCCAGATTGAGATATAAAGAACACCACTGAAACCTTTGTATATGTCTTACCTGTAACACAAAAAAATACCAATTTTATAAGAATAAAAGGGGCGACGGTGATATTACTCAAACATTTTTCTTGGTTTTGGACTTACCTGTGTTCTATGAATCTTTGGAACTGAGTAATTAAAGCAGTCTAAAGACTGAGGTCTTGGCTTATACAATGTTTTTTTCAACATTTAACATGTTGTTTGCTATCTATAGAGTTTAAATGAATGGAAGATTGCTTTCTGGTTTACTTAGACATACTTGCCCAGCTTAATTTAACCTCAATGCCCTATAGGTGCCACTTGTGATCTAAAGCTTACAGGAAATCTGAAAACTGATTGTACAGTGTCTGGGGTGACTTTCTCTTCACTGTTATTGTCACCATCTTGGAACCCTAGTTACGGTTTATTAATAAGAATAACAAAGATTTCACTGGAGGATCAACAGGAGTCCAAGGTATAAACATCAGCAATGAAGACATACACAGTTGTGAAACAGCCACACTTACTCAGAAAATTCAGAATGAACAATCAGAGTAACCTTTATCTTAATTCAACTAACTCTGTTGTACAACAAAATAAATCACTGTAGTATCATATTCTTCTGCTTCAACTTGAAGGGCTGAGAATGTTCACAAAAAAAACAAATCCTAGATTTAACACTTTAGCCCCCCGGACTCTCACATTACAAAGAATTCAAAGAAAATAAATGAAAATACAACAATCTGCTTACAATTGAAATTCATTTTTTACACACATACCAAACCTTAGTAAAAGTAACATTTAATACACATAAAATTGCCTTGGACTGTTAGTCACTAGCCGTTTTGCGCACACACACATGCTAATGCTCCTAGCAACAGTGGCTTTTCCTCTACTGGAGCTGTTAGCTTAGCGGCTAACGGACGTTCCGTCCCGCTACTTCTGACATTTTTCCTCTAACCACTTAGGTTTTTTCAACTCTCAACATACTCACCGCTGAGCAGGGTGAAATTCTGAAAAACAACTAATTGCGGCAGACACGCGTCCAACTCCCAGCAGTTTGGCTTCGGTAACGCCAGTCTGCCGAACACATGGAGTTAAATGAACATGAACGCACTGGCAAATGCAGATGTGATCAAGGTCAACAGCAAGGGTCGCTGGGAGCACGTCTTTATTTAAACCAAAAAGGCATGACTAAATTATTTACATCATACATTTTAAAAATGACTTTCCACTGCTCTTTTTACTAGCTGGGCTACATCTCCATTACCATATGAAAACTGGAGTGCTTCTCGTGATGATGATGATGTTACAATTGGACCATTTTTGATAATTTCCTTTATCAAATGGGGTAAGCCATGAAGCCATGACGTAAGCACTGTATGATAAATCCTATACAGTAGCAAGCAAGCACTGTTCTTCTTTTTATTCCTATAATGTTTTCATTCAAGGGATTCTGTATAATATGGACAGTGCACGAGAGAAATCATCAAATTTTTAAAGAATTGCAACTCAGTCCTTTAACAAGCATCAAAGCTGCTGTTGCAAATCAATGTTTTTAAATTATTGATGACCTCGTTAATCGATTTTACAGAAGAGTATCAGGAGTGTGTCCAGTTACATCTGACATTAAGATACTTCCTAGCTGAAAGACCTAGTTTACATTTTCTTCCTTACTTAACTCATCAGTTCATTACCACAACAGTCATGTTTTCTAAGGACAGATTTCTACATAAAATGCATCAGTTGTAATCATATGATAAAATGTAAGGCTGTATTTGAAATAACTGCTAGTAACTATCACTTATATCAAAAGCTCTAGATGTAGATCACAGGAACATACTGCAGCATCAACCACAGGTGATATGAATACACCTTTAAAGGAAAAAGTGTATTAAAATGTATTAAAGTTTATTTAAAAAACTGCTGTCAGCTCCAGAAGTTTCATGGTCCTGGGTCCTTGACCCAGAGTTTTGTGTTCTTTGGACTCTTTGGTTCAGTTTATTTTTGTATCTGTTTGTTTTTTAGTGTTTTTATTGTATTTTCAGCTACATGTTTCAGTTCTGTTTGTATTTCCTTCTTTCAGAACATTCCTTGTGTTCTCCGTGTTTATTTAAGTCTCCACCACCCTGTTTCCCTGTTTAGTTACTTCCCATATTATTATTATGGTTGTAGTGTGTTCTTGTGCCATGTTCTCTGGTTACTTTGTCACATCTCATCATCAGATTTAGTCTAGCTGTGTGTAGTTTCTCGTCTCCAATGTATTTATTAGCTCAGTTCCTTGTCAGGTTATCTCGTTTCTGTACAATCATTGTTCCATGGCTCCTGTCTTTAAGTTCCCAGTGCTTCCCTAGCATTCCTATGTTTTCTCATTTACTTTGTTATTTTTACTGCTGCCCGTTTAATTACAATTACACCTTCGGTACAAAGTCACTCTCATTTGATCCTTGCCTGCTTTGAGTTTGCAGTTGGGGTTCACATTCTCCAGCAAACCATATAAAAAGCTTGTGATGTAGGTGAATTATAATTATGGAACTCCAGGTAGTTTTTAGTCATGGGGTAATTAATATTACCTGTGGGTATGGCATATTTAAGATCTCCTAACCTATCAACAAATTTGACAAATTACGTTTTCCAATTAATAATACAATTTGATTTCAGCTGCTTTGCAGAAACAAAGTCAACAAATATATTGGGCTTTGCTGCATTTGTGCAATGATTCACTTCTCATAGATGAAAACTGGCCATTGGTGGAACACCACAAGCGAAAGCCCCTTTTTGGTGGGACCACTAGCTGGAACCACTTCAATAACTGTAATTAGTTTCCTGATGAAGACTTGCATGGAAAATAAGAGGAATGGATTCTTTTTCTAATTTTTGTTCTTCGTGAGCAAAGCCTGTATGTGTCCCTTCCACATGAAACACAAGTGCACCTTTAAAAAACTGCTGAACTGATGGGCAGTGTTGGGTGTAATATAGTCTAAACTTTGCTGTAATGCAGTAATATAATATGTTTCTCTACTAAATGAAGCAACTAGATACTAGAAAAAAGAGATCCAAGGTCCTATACTCATACAGCAGTTGCTTGCATAAGATTATATATAAGGAAGACTGATGAAGACTGAATCACTTTTCCACAGTCTCAGTGTACAAATGCCTCAGTTGATGTCTCGTTTGACTTTTGTTCTCAGTTCTGAGAGCAAACAGCGTGTTAGCGGACATCCTGTAAGTATTTTTTGATCTTTCAGACCGACTGTGCCCTCCATCATGACTGATCCTTTCATTTAGACTCAACAGTTGGACACTCTGGCTTGATTCTGCCACCTCCTGTAGACAGACACCAGGGCATCTTTTTGTCTTTGTGCATCTATATTTTCACGACACTGTGCTATTAGTTGTATTAGGGTCCAAGTTTTCAAAGCCCAGGTTACAATATGAAGAATCAGATGCATTTCTAACTCATGCTACTACTTTCTGTCATTTCAAATAAAGTACTGCTGCTCTGTTATTTAGGCACTTATGTGGGGTATTATGGATCATTACTTTAAGTTTTGCTCATACAAATGCTAACCCTGTTTTTCCCTTGAATTGTTATGTTCACAGGTCTGTACTTTAAAGTTTGTCTAACCAACATCGTCGATGTCAGCGTTTCTGCACTACATTTAGTCACCCCTTTTTGTTTTCCTCTCAACTGTGGAAACTGTTTTAACCTTGTACATCTATCAGAGTCAAAAGAACACATTGCCTCTGCAAAATACAGTGATGCTCCTCAGAGAATGGACTCTTTTCATTTTGGACACCTCATGAGCTTTCTTCTTACCTGCTACAAAAAAAAAATGTGTATATATATATATATATATATATCACTGGGTACATGCTTCTCGTGTATCTTCACCTTCGGGATAGATTTTACACTTTTTGTCCCCCTGCTGGGAAGGATCTAAGAATATCAAAATCATCACCTCTTCATTGAGAAGCTTGTGAGAAAAATAACCTCCTGCATTTCCCGGAAGGGCTGCAGACATTTTGATTTTATGTATCTAATGCTGTTCCCTATTATGGTTCCCTATTATATTTAAATACCTTTTTTTCTGTTATACAGTAGTGTGCAAGAGTCTTGAACCACCTTTCATTTCTTTGTGTTTTGCTTTCAAGGAAGCCTACTTTTACATAATTTTTGAGCGGTCTTGAGGAATAGTTGGAGAACATATGCTGCAAACCTATGCTGTGAAGCTAATTTGTTGTGTTGCAGCTTTCTCATGGGACAGCTGGTTGGAAACTGTTTTTCTGTTTGGTTTACTTATTCTCATAATAAGCTCTCAGATGGAGGTTTCTCCTTCCAGTCGAGTTTGGAACATGCTCTTCTGGTATGGAGTCAGACTGGAGATTTCAATGGTTCTCTGCCAGATTGTTGTCATCATTATGTTGAACATTAGGTCACCTCTGTTACTTAGTAATTATTTTCTTTAGCTCACCGAGTCTCCCTTTCCTTCTCGTAGTTGCTTACTTCATACCTTGCTTGAAAACCCTGCTTACCTGGAAAACAGCTCACCTGTTGAATGCAAGTAGTTGCTGATCTCATATCAAACTTCTGTGTAGACTAAAAGCATGTTCTAATTCTGTTTTAATATTTAATCTTCATGTTTGTACTTTTATTTTTTATTTCTTTACAGCTATATGCTACCATATGGATCGCTAGCATTAACTGCTAACTTAGTACTACCCTCTGGATTAAACAGAATAAACTATAAAGTAGTGATCTTATAGATACATGTGCATATGCACTAGTGTGTGAAAATCTTGAACCACCCCTCATTTATATATTTTGGTTCCAAAAAGGATGTATTTTTAAAGTCATTTTGAAAAATGACTTCAAAGACATTGGCTGTTTTTTTTTTAAGACATATTTTATTTATTTATTTTTTACTTATCAGTCTGTGTACCTGACACATTTTCGAGAAATGTGCTTTTGTTTGTTAAGCCACATAACAGTGACTATGAGTTTATGGCTGAGTTTATGCTTTTAGGTTTCGGTGTAATAAACCTCACCTTTAACTGAGACTTTTGAATGGATTTGGCTTTGAAGACCAGAGTGGAGACACTCTTTTATCCCTTATGTTGTGCTCTCTCACCTCTAGACTGGGTGTAACTGTTTTTCCCCTGTTTTGCATATGTTAAACCTTCACTTTGACCAGTTCATGATTTTAGTCTTGACACAGAATTTTCTGTATTGATTCAAGACATAAGGTCTAACCCAGGGGTCTCAAACTCAAATGAGCCACGGGCCACTTCTGGCACCGTCACCTCACTGGAGGGCCACTTTAGTGTTCAGGTAGTACAAAAAAACAAACAAGAAAACACCCACTAATATTTCCTAAAATGTAGTGTTTTGTTTGTTTTATTTAATTTCAAATATTGTATAACAAGACAAAACTGCAAACATGAACACAGTTTTTTTTTTCTCACTCTTAACTATTTGAAGCCTTTCATTGAACTACTAAATAAACAAATTGGTACGCTCTTTCTGGCCAGACACGTGGCAGCACTTTTGCTATAATTTTGTTTGTATTTCACAAAATAAAAATGCAGGCATAAGCGTACACATTAGTTTTTGACTG
>VUQG01001164.1:7467-18682 GCA_015106755.1 Etia nguti | reverse complement strand
TTCAATAAACATGTTAAGTGCGTATATTTTCCCTTTTTTCTCGAGTCTGTTTGCTCATGCAAAATAAAATGCGATTAATATAGAATAAAAATGTATGATATTTAGTCGTGATTAATCAAAATTAATCCACAGTAACCCAGTGATGAATCTGATTAAACATTTTAATTGTTTGACAGCACTAATATATATTATATATTAGTGTATACTTACCTATTGGTATATAGGTTTTTTAAAAAGTTCTATTTCACAGGAGAGAACCTGTGTTAAAAGACTGAAGAAAACTCTTCAAATTCTCTTTAAATTTAAGCATACAGTCTTTGTGTTTATTCTGCATTTGCTTCATTATATTGCAAAAATGTCAGTTACAAGCTTAAATATAAAGTTGAAAAAATGTAGATGCAACCAGGCTATTGATCAATTGCAATTAATGCGATTACTTACAGAAAATTGTGAGATTAATTAGTTAATTCTTTTTAATCTATTGACAGCACTAATTTTAACCCATTTTATGATAAACTTTGATTGTTTTATGGATTCGAGTATTTTCAGACTGTGCTGCAGCTATTTTGACTTTGTGTTTTTGATGTGTACAAACCATCTCGGGCTGTGCACTCGCCTGTCCTTTACCACGATGTACTGATGAGGCACCAGGCCGTGGTTGCCGTTGTGCCGGCCCTCCCACCAGTCATGTGATGCGCGCTGGAAGAGCTGTAGGGAGGCTCCCTTCTTGAAGGAGAGCTCCCGGCCCGACCGGCCCACGTAGTCGAACCTCGCCACCGCCTCCACAGCTTCACCCTCTGCCAAAGAGACAGAGAGAGAAAAAGGGGAGGAGGAGGTGAAGATAAGAGCCAGACATCGAACTGGAGGTGAACCTGCACTTGTCAATTAACGGTCCCTGAGGCTTTGTTCCGCCCACCGCTCCACCAATCAGAAAAGAGCTTTAAAAAGAGTCTTTTCTATTAATTCAGATGGAGAGATGGGTAGGAGGGAGGGGAGGCTGGGTGGGGTGTGGATGAAAGGAGGGAAGGAGGGTGGTGGTGGTGGTAGTGTCTCCACGGCTGCTGTTGCCGTAGCAACCACTCTCTAGCACCACCACCACCACCACCACCACCACCACCACCACGAGGGAGTACGAGTATGGGAGTGTGGGCGATTGTGTGAAGGTCAGAGGTCATACGTACCCTCGTCGCTGGTCTGGGTCTCGGTGCCGGCGTCGGGCTCGGCCTCCTCCAACGCTCCCGGCTCGCTGAACGGACTCTCGCTGCGGGAAGAAGAAGCAGCAGATTGACACACACGCGTCCATTCAGTGTGGGAACAAAGGGAGAAGCATGCACAGCAGGAGGCGGGCCTGCTCATCAGAGTCTGAGGAGGTTTACGGCTACAGCAGAATGTCAAGATTCAGAAGATGGTGGGAAAAGAGAAGCGGTAGAAGGTTTCCCACAGCAGAAGGATTACTATCTGCTCCAACACCTCGTGTTACTGACAGGCTGCCAGGTGTCTACTCAAATTGACAGCTCAGTTTATTCAAAGGCCCCACCCTGCAGTTAACCTTTGTTTGTATACATTAAACACCATTAAAAGAATACAGAATTAGAGGAATAAACACTTCCTCTTTGCAGTACATGTAGTGATAAACATAGAACTACTGCTGAGTTACTGTGACAGTAAAGGAAACCTAAAAATGTTCTGGTTCAGGTTCTGCATTGTGTTTCTCTCTTTGCCCTTTTAAGGAACTCTGGGGTATTTTCCTGTGTTTAAAAATAGCTTAAAGCCTGTATTGTATTGTGCTGAAGAGTTATTAACCCAAACTGAACCATGGCCAGGCTGTACTTTGGATCATTTTTACTTCCAGGAGCAGTGTGGCATAAGGTAAAGCCTGTGGAAATGAAGAAAAGCTAAAAAGAAATATTAGAAATTAAACCACTGCACACATCTGGAGACATCTCTACACACCCAGTGGTAAAAAAAAAAATTAATAAAAATGCTGCCCCCTTGTGGTGAAAGTTTTAGTTAAATCCTGCAAAGGATCATTACAGAAGGTACCTTTAAGAAGATTTGTGGTGTTTATTCTTGATGAACATCAGAATTATGTCCTCGTGAAGTGCAGGTCATACTGTATGATATCAATGTGTGATTTATTTCTGCATGTTTGAATTAAAGGTGAATTACCAGGGAACACGCGCTTGAAGCTGTCAAAGTAAGACTTTACCAAAATATCAGAAATGAAACGGTTAACCTGGAAACACTAAAATATAAAAACAAAATTAAAGGCTGGCGAAGAAATGGACATATTAATGTCTTAAATCCTGGACTCTTATAAGCTGTTGGGCTAATGAGTCACAGAACACTTCAATGAAAACTCAAAAGCTTATGTTGCAAATTTTTGTTTTCCTAAACCAAATATAAACTTGTCCAGTCAAATCTTTAGTAGGTTTTTGTTTAAGTGTAACACTTGGAAATGATAAAAATGGCATCAAAGTTTCATATTTAACTCTTCCTGTTTGGTTTAGGGTATATTTCCAAGAGGCTTTTACTGCATCTGTCTTAAAATGTTGCATGTGTGTACCAAATTTCTTTCTATGTTCAGGACATCAGGTAATTTACTTTTGTCATTAATAACATAAATGAATTTAAATCCCAACAGAGCCTAATAAAAGATAACGTCCTGATGCTCACCAGTACTGGTCTCCAGTCATACACTTCTCGTACACTGGGCCGGGCAGCTCCTTGGTGTCGGGGAAGATGTTGTCGTGGTGCAGGATGACCGTTTTGATGACCTCATTTACGTGGGCCTGGCAGGCCACCTGGTCCAGGGTCTCCGGTGTCGGCAGGAGGGTGGGGCCGAACACAATGGCCAGGTTACCAGCATCCATCATGTTCTCATCGTTGTACTGGGAAAGACTGCAGAAACGTGGGAAATGTGGCCAAACTTTACTTGTTTACAATTAAACTGTGAATTACCAAAAATGAGAGAAACACTGAATTTAGAAATTTAAAAAGTATGACTTCTTTTAATGTATAGTTATGTCTAAATATTAGAAATCTGGCTCTGAGGAATAGTGAGGAAAAAGAAAAGTGAGTGCTAAAAAAGACGGTAAACAATTTTCCTCATCTGTCTTAAACTGACATTATTTTAATGGAGTCCAGTTTGAGAAGTGAAGGGAACTATAACATATCAAATAAATAAAATATAAAATCTTGATGCTGAAATAACTGTTTGAAAATGAGACTGTTATTAAAATAATTGCCAATTAAACTTCTCTAAATTCAGTTATTGATCACAATTTCGCTCTAATTGAGACCTACAGTGGCGCAACAGTAGGTTTCTCATGTAACCATGGTTCTCTGATACTTAATAGCAACATAAAATCGTTGCTATCGATTTTTTTCCCTGACTTTTTAATCAATAAAAGTTTTCTTCTTCCTTTATTTTTAAAATACTGAATCTACCATCAGATAAGACAAAGAAAAACAGCAAAAAATTTTGCTTGGTATTGCATTTTAAACATTTTTGTTGCTTAAATATGACTCACCAGATTAACTATGCAAAAGTCTGTAGTTTTGCCCTACTGTGTTGTTTAGTGGTTTCAAAAGGTGACAATGCAATTTTTAGGTTTGATTTATACACAAGACTATAATGGAGAATACAATCTCTATGCTTTTAAAAAACAATTTTAAATTTACATTTTTTAATTAGTTATTGATGTAACCACAGTTCTATGAAGTTTTGTGGAAAATAATAAAATGATAAAATTAAAATGAAACATGAATGTTTCTGAACTAGCTTTTGTTTAATCGAAGGAGCAGCCCCAAAACCTCAGAAATATGTAATTTATGATCATATAAGATTTATTAGGTTACTGCTTTATTTTTATTATTATTACTTGCTATGTTCTTTGCATTAATTTAGAAAGTTTTTTAATGTTTGATGCTTCGAGAATGTATAAAATAAATACATCCTATAATCCTGAATTTTTATAATTATTTTTAATAAAAAAAGGAAAAAAGTCTCACATCTTCTGAATTATTTTATTAAAAATATTCTAATATCCCAAAAAGTTCATAATATTATAACTCTCTGCATGTTTTTTAACGTTCTCTTTTCTGCTATAAAACCATGCAGCAAATTTCCTGCAAACTGTCACGGGCTGTGATTATAAGGTCGTGTGTTATTCTTATTTAGGTTTTACTTGAGTTTTAGGTTAGCCACTTATCACCTGTCTCCTTGGTTTCTGTGTTTGGTTTCTTGTCTAGTCTCTCATGTGTTTCAGGTCTGTTAAGCTTGTGTTGTCATGTCTACGTCTCCATGTTTCCTGTTTTATTTTGAAAGAGTCTTGTGTTCTTTGCTTATTGTGTTTAGTTTCACTTCCCCTGTGACGTCGTTATGGTCATTTGAGTCAGCTGTTTCCTCATGTGTTTTCACTTCCCCTGATCACTGCCTGTGTGGATTTAAGTCCTCTGTCCTTCTTTGTTCATAGTCAGGTCGTCTTTTTTTCCTCCACATCTCGTCAAAGAATTCATAGTCGTCAGTCTTGTCACAGTTTTCTAGTTTTCAAGTTTAGGGTTTTCAGTTTACACTCGCCCTGTTCGTCTTGCCTAGTTTTTGTTCATGTCAATCAGCCATAATAAAGGCTGTTTTTTGTTTAAAACCTGCAGTACCTCTCTCTGCGTCTGCTTTTGGGTCCTGTTCACAAACACGCTGACGAACCCCGCCATGCCAGCCAACTACGACTCCACAGCTCTTTATGTGATGCTCTATTTTGTCTTATTATTTTAAAAATGCTTGCCTTAATACACTTCTAAAGCTAAATGGCAGTATTCAATAAACTCTGGCATTTTTCCATTATTGCAGCTTTCATATTAAATAGTGATTGAAATATCTTCTCTGCACTCGACCGTGAAGCTCCTGGTTTAATAACACTGAAACTGAATGCATTTCAGAGCCCTGCTAATAAACACACCAGTACATCACTCGCATGGTACATCGCACCAGCTCATCACACTTCCTGTTCACACCTCCTGTCTCTCCATGCTGCTCTCTCATTCTATATTTATTTGAGAGGCTGCAGAAACAAAATGAGCTGTGTTTTCTATCTATACAAATGTGCACTTCGAACCCCTTTCACTACAGGAGAGGCATCTCCCCACCTAGCTGGGAAAACACAAAAATGGGCAATTATCATACATGTGAGGGCCCGGTTTTGTATAAGTGGATACTCACTGGTTGAGGAAGGCGAACAGGTAGCGCATCACCACCAGCGTCGCCCTCGGGACACCCAGCAGGATCTTACGGATACACTGTGCTCTCTCGTACAGGTTTTCTATCCCTGCAGCAGGAAAATGCACATAATCTAAAGTCATTATGAGTCCCTGTGACATCACAAGGTGTCTGTAACACGATGACACATCCTGAAACACGTCAGTTGGCGCCGCAGAAAGGGAAGCAGGCGGCTCCATGTCTCTGCTGTGGAGGGGATGGGTTTCAGAGAGACAAAGAGACACTAACGAGAAACAAAGACGAGGAAACGGAGAGGGAAAGTGACTGCGTGTGGGCTGAATAGATAGACAGAGATTCACGCTGAGCTTCACCGCAGCAGATGGAAGCTGCACAAACGGTTCAGACTCAAGTGTTAGAGCAAATGAAAGTCGAACTTCACAGACAACCACTTGATTTGAACATTTCACTGCGACGCAAAAAACAAACTGTTGGATCTTTTCACATTTCACTGCATCTACACCACCCAGTTAGTTGGAGCTCTGCATAACTTCACCCACTATGTAGCTTGTATAGGTTATACTTATTCGCTATGTGCAACAAGTACATTCACTAGTTGCTAGCATCTAGCAACTAGTGCACATCATCTAGTGTTATGAAGGTTGGCGATTCCATCCCCAGCTCCTTCAGCAGTTTTTTAACCCCAAAGTGTTGTATAGGTAAAAAGTGCTTAATTAAAACTTCAAATTTTTAATTAACCTCCTGTTAGGAGTAATAGGTGGTCATAGTTTCCCACTCTTTCTCCTAAAATACTGCCTGCTTCATCAATGAAAATGATAATGTGGTTAAGCTATATTTGACAAGAGTTGAATGCCATCAAGTGGCAAAAACACACTGAAATTTGACCAAAGTTCAGTCAAGAGAACATCCAAGATGAGCCCATCCACAAGACAAGGTCAGTGGTTTGGATTACTTGCTATGATAAAGTCCTGATCCTGAACTTAACATCAACACTGAAATCTTTGTGATTCTTTTCTGAATCATTAACATATTTGGTGGATTTTTGGTTGCTCTGTGATCAAACCGCTTCTTTTAAATTATTTTTCTGTTTTTATCATGAATGATTCAGTCTATCTCTATGCAGTACTTACGGACGCAGGAGATGATGTCATTAAACCGGTCCTTGGGAAACAAAGGGTTCTCTAAACCCCTGAAGTAGAGCTTCAACACTCCAGCCACAGAGTTAATGTCATGGTTGCTTTCCTCGTCAATTAGTGGATCGTTACCTGGATGAGAGGCAGAACAGAGAAATCGTCAAATACAAGTTTGCTGGCTTACTTATCACGTGACATTCGAGTTACCTTCCAGTTGACCTCTCACCTCTTTCAAACGAGTTCTTGATGTCATTGACCTCCACTTGTGATCCTGATACCCGGAATATGCCTTGATGCTGAAGACCTGTTGGGGACAGCAGAGGGATGAAGGTTGCACACAGTCAAAGTCTAGCTGATCGGTTCCAAATGCTGAGAAAGAAATGCTGACATAAGTCGTAGTATGAACACTTTCTAGTTTTTATGGCTAAGTGCCAAAGACTGATTAATCTATTGAGTTAATAGATAAATCTTGTAATAGATATGCCTACTCACATAAACCACTGACCACCTGGAAATGGTAGTTGATAGCAGAGGGATGATAGTAACTAGCTTTAAAAAGCTATTCATTAGCCACGCGACACCAGTGCCTAGTTGATAATACTAGAATGCTAGTGACTATTGAAAAATTCTGCTAAAAAATAGTGTTAGTTAGGCTTGACAGTTCCTAATCTAGAAGTGCTAGCTGCCAACTTGGGTTACTAGGTGCTAGCCTAGGGATCTAACGATGAGTTAAGTCAGTTGCATATTCAGTAGGTTGCCAAGTAGGCACTGCTGCATAAACAACAAAATCCAAAGGTCTATGAACTCTTGGGTTGGACTGTTTAGTGCATTTCTTAGGGGACAAAAAGAGCTTTTGTTCATGGTCTCTACCTTTTATTTAGCTATTGATTAAATAAAATGTAAAATATATCTGGATATGAATATCTGAGTACATTTTATTTTACATACCACCAAAAGTACATTGCAGAACACACCATGTTGAGTATGAGGCTAAATTCAGTTTTATAGCATAATTATAAAACAATGATTATCAGCTGCAGCTTGGAAATGAGTGAATTAAAATGAAATCACTGTTTTGTACTTGTTCAGCTGTCAGACGCTGGCTGTGATGGAGTTTTGTTGTTTGCAAAGTGAAGAGAGTGAAAGGACGCCAACACAAGACTTTGACAGTTAAGATTTAGGCGGCTTTATGTGATCAACAAAAAAGGATTTAACTGCCTCCTGCAGCACTATTCACAATGTTCCTCTTTTAGTTTATAAGTGTAAAACACCTCTGGACTGCCCACAATCACACGCAACAACATTGTTGAACCACAATTATAGCTGATGGCAAGCAGGAAAAAGGACTTCAGTAAATTAAATTCATACCTTCGAGTCCTTTTCTTTGCTGTAACTAACAAACCCTTCATCCCTTTCTCTATTTTAGCCCTTCATCTGTCAGCATCAGCCACAGCATTTATTTTACATTGTTTAAAGCTGAAAGGTGACACTCACCATGTAGGTTGATGTAACGAATGCAGCTCTCCACAAGCAAGGGTATGGCTTTGGTTGAATCCTACAAAAACACAATTAGAGTGCAGAGTTAGAGGTGATAAATAATTTTATTTACTATTTTTGAAGTTTTTATCATGTACATTAATGTATGAATATGTTGTGTATTATGTGTAGACATATTGGACAGGAAATGCATTGAAGGTTGTGGACATGCAGCAATCGACAGACATGCAAAAACATTACATTTGTATGGTATATCATCCCTTGATATCCCTTGATTATGAGATTAATGGCTCCCTAACATAAAAGTGCATAGCAGAAAAGAGAATTGTGGTGTAAATTGCTTTATTATTGTAAAACTAAGCCTTCTATATTTATGTTTGAAATTTAGTTTTTGCTTTTTTAGATTAATATACTAATATTACTACTAATATTTTATAATAAATATTGTGTGCGCAGCTTCACTGTCCTGCCATCTTTTAAGCCAACACTTGATCAAAAAGTATGCAATAAAAGTTCAAGGAGTTATTTTTTCTGCCCCGAGTAATGTCTCACACGGTGCAGGTGCAGGGACGGGTAATACGATGGGTAAATGAATCATAGAAATGAGTCATTATTGCTTCTTAAGCTTGCTGTTCTGAGGGCAACATTAATACACTTTCATTGCATCGTAGATGACAACTTTATTTATATTGCTAATATTTCTCCTCATTGGTTACACTCCTCTGGGCTTTCAAATCCAAATTTTAGCCTTTGAATAAATATCCCCTCATACAAATTATTTCCAGATTGTGCTGTTGATATCTTCCATTGACTAATGCAGTCTACTGTTGAGGAGAACATGTACCCCCACCCAAATCCTTAAAAGCCTGGATGAGGTGAAACTTTACCTGGTGCTTGCTATGGGAGTTCTTCCGCCCACGGCTTAAACAAGTACAAAAAGGAGAAAGAAAGCGAAAGATGAGAGTCTAAGTCTCAGAGAGCTAAAGCACAGCAAAGAGAAGCAACACTTATTATCGATGTGACAGGAAAACACCTTACCTGGTAGTCAGCAGTTCAGCTTTGTATCCTCAAGAGAAGAAAAGGAGAAGATTTAAAAGTGAAAAAATGCTGATCAGAGTCTGTGTGACAAAGTACAAGACTAAAGAAGACTGAGAGAGACTCTTACCCTCTGCCAACGCTTTCTTTAATATATCATGTTTAGCCTGAAGTTTGGAAATAAGATTACTTCCCTCCAGGTACTCGCGGAATTTCTGAATATTGGAAATCACATAAATGACAAACACAAAGGCTAAATTATACACAATCAAATAAAGTATGCAGTGATAATAATACACACTGTACATTAGCGCAAGTAAGGCGGCTAAAAGCAGAATGAACTTCACATTGAATCAGTACATCTAGTAAGCGTATGTAGAGACAACACCAGAAGATAGATGAATCTGAAATATAAAAAATATGATAAATGAATATGAAAAAACCCAGGACAGTATTATGTGGTGTTATAAAGGAAACTAAGTTAACAAAACACTAACATAGAAGTTCAGAAATCTAAAGTATAACTGTATTCTGCAGCTGTAACAACTCATAAATGTGATTTATCTGACTAAATGTAGTCTGTTTTGGATGTCATGCCGCCCTTTACTCTATACTTATTCAATATTTGCAACTTTCAAAACCAACCTTCATCTAATATACGTAACTGGGGGTGAAAAACAGTGTAAAATCCTAAAAAAAATTTCTCTGCTCTGCTGGGCTTACAGAGAAGTAGAAGAGCTCGGTCTCCTGCTGGTTCGCCCGTCTCTTGGCCAGACTGGGTTTGTTCAAGTAGCCGTCCGACACGCTGGACTTCACGGACTCAGAAGACGGGCTGTGGGTGAAGCTCTGGGAGACGTCAAAGTCGTCCAGCACTGTCATGTCCTGCAAGGTGGTCAGAGTCGCACCCCAGGTCTTCTTCACCTGGAAGGTGGCAGAAAAGTGGAACAGCATAGTATCCACATGTTACATGATACTGATCCATAGCCATATGATACTCTCAATATGAGGTCCAAAGAGATGTCAGTGAAGGTGAGGGAGGCCATCATTTGGCTGAAAACCCGAAATAAACCTATCAGTGAAACTTTAGAAGCCACCAAATTAATGTACTTGTCAGCTCAGCATCACAAAAAATTCCTGAAAGATCACAGACGACAACTACAGTGCATCATGAAAGAAGGGTTTTCATTTTTAACCAAAACAACTTCACAACATTTAACCAAGTCAAAAAACACTTTTGAAGGGGAAGGCGGATCACTGTCAAAGTCTACAATCAAAAGACACCTTCATGAAATACAGAGGATTTATGACAAGGTGCAAACCACCGGTTACACTCAGCAGCAGGTTCAGCAGCACGATGAAACGTGAAGTGTACAGTGCTGTACTCTCTCCTCAGATTCGGCTAAATGCTGCAAAACTGATCAGTCAGATCTTCTCAGTGCAAATGGATAATGAGCCAAAGAAAATGGCAAAAGTAAAGAAATGCGATATTCTGTAGTAAAGGTCATGCAGAGCATCTCAAGGGAGTAAACACAGCATTTGGTGATGTCTGCTGGTCAACTGGACTCAGGTTTTTCTACCGATCTTAAATGGAAGAGCAACTTTGTAAGCTCTGAACACATTACTCAGTCTCAGCACAGCTCCATGGATCAATGCATCTGAATTATCGTCATTTTTTTAATGGGCGTGGCTTCATTTTCAAAAATGCCTAAGGAGGTGCAGTGTTTACATATGCAACATATGCAAAGAGTGTTTATATTTACAGCAAGAGTAATAAGTCTGTGAGTGTTTTTCATTTGTGTTTGTGTGTGTTGTAAGCCACTGAGATGTGCCGATGCAGCTCATTAATCCAGACTCCTTCAGCATTTTTATGCCCTTCGGGGTGAGTTAACAGCTGCCCTCTGTGCACAACAACAGCGAGGACACCGGCAGTCTGCAGCACCACGCCGCTATCAGATGGTTCAACTTTATTTTTAGAGGCTACATATGCCACATTATCACCCCATTAAATCTGTATAAATTACCATAACTGTGCAAAGTTTTTAACTGTTAGAGAGAAGAATCTTTATTAATAATCAATGAGGGGTTTTGGCCACTTTTACCAGAGTCTGTGTGTTGTTTTAATTCCTAAAGTTGGAGTGAAAGACCTCAGATGGACAACAGGACAGATTGGTGCAAACATGAAGTAAATTTGTGTCCACATCGATGATATTTTCAGCAGCTTAAAGAAATCTGTAGTTGAACTTACTGATAGCCACTTTCTTGATCAGCGCTTTCAGATGGATTAGAAAAAAAAAAAAAGAAAAAGAGGAAACTA
>VUQG01001161.1:0-10625 GCA_015106755.1 Etia nguti | reverse complement strand
AAAAGAAAAAAAAAAAAGAAGAAAAAAGAAAAGAAAAGAAAAGAAAAAAAAAAAAAAAAAAAAAAAAAATCAGGTTTCTTAGTTTATATGAAACACTTGGCAGAGGAGATGTCAAGTCTTTTTATTTATTATCCATTAGTTAAGAAACTCAGCTTTCTTTAACAGAAAATAAACAATGCTTGCAATAAAAACCCATTTAACCACACTCGCGTGCGCTTACAGACACACACAGACAATAAACCCTGATGGATGGATGAACGAAGGTGGGAAATTATGTAAGAATGAAAGGAGAAGGGGGGGGAAACGAAGGTAATGAATGAAGTGTGGCTGTCCTGCTGGTTCTTCAACATGACACTTCAGCAACATCAACAACAACAAAAAAATAAACAAAGGGGGCGATGTCTACGTCTATGTACACTGTGTGTGTCTGAGCGCAGGTGTGTGTCTGTGTGAAGTGTGGGGAGCCGGCCGTGGTGGGAGGGAGGGTCAGGTTTGGCAGTATGAATGGATGTTTGGGACGTTTAGTGCCGTCGCTTCTTCTTGCTCGGCGGGGCTGATGACCGGACCTTCCTCTTCCTGTTGGAGGTGTCCTCGTCCTCATAGTGGCTCTCTCTGTCAGCTGCAGGGGAGGAAACAGAAACGTCATCAAAACTCAGAAACAACCATGAGTCCTTTTTATATGATGCTCAGTAACGAGCGTGTGGCCCTGTTCTGTGATCAGCCCTTGTGGAATTTACTGGCTGATACTTGTTCTTCTACCGGGATGTGCAGTGCAGAAGTACACTCAACCAAGTGTGCTCATGTTTAGAGTTTTCCTCAGAGATTTTAGTTCATATTGACGTGACAGCATCACACAGCTGCAGATTCGTCAGAGGTCCATGAAGAGAATCACCTGCTCCACCACATTCCAACATGTGCATTCAGAGACGCTGGTCTGCATAACATCTGCAGCCTTCAAGGTGGCTTTAAACAGTCTGTAATCAACAAGGCAGTTTCTCTCAGAACTGCCGCTCACTGGACATTTACCCTCTTATATAATTCTCTGTAAACTTCAGAGATATTTACGTGGGAAACAACAAACACTTTTAAACACATTTAAATCACTTTTCTTCCTCATTCTGATGCTCAGTTTGAATTTCGGCAGGTAGTTGTCACACCTGATTGCATTGAGTTGCTGCCATGCGATTAACGCAAATATTTAAGTAGCCAAAGGCCAACTAAACAGGTGTGACTACTGAAGTGGTCGTGAGTTAATAAAGCCATATTTAAATCTGAGATTCCTGAAGACACCGTTTGTATTTAGTCACATGACAGGTGCTGCAGATGTGAAAATTTTGCTTTTAGATGAGTACTGTGGGGTTTGTGTGCATTTGGTGCCCTCTAGTGGCTGATGCCACACTGAGCTGCCTTTTCAGTATTATTTTGAGTGTGTGGACACTCACAGTGGGTCCGGAACGCTCTTCAACTTCTGAAAAACCAGAGTCTAGAAATACAAACCTTTCCTGGCTTCTTCCTCCAGCTCATCCCAGTCTTTCCCGCTCTCCTCCTCACTGCCCAGTGATGCACTATAATCTGCAACACACACCCAGTGGTTCATCAGTATGTACAAGTGTGAGTTCAAGGCAAAGAGCTTTTCAAATACAAATCGTTTTCTCAAGCTTTTATTGATCATTTTATTCATCAGAGGTTCAAACTGGCCCATGGAAATCATACCAGAGTCTTCCGTCTCCGAGCTGTAATCCTCATCACTGTCTTCCTCTTCCTCTTCTTCTTCATCTGCAGACGGGTTGAACGTCTCATCCTCCATTTCTGACTCTGAATCTTCCTCGGCGCCACTTCCCTGAGGCAAAACACGGCACGCAGAGAGGCATGTAATCACAAAACTAACTGATATTTTATTCTCAGCATTGTGTTACAACATGAATAGAGTTCTTGAGAGAAAAAAAAAACTGGGAACATTTTAAAACTGTAAATTTCTGTTCAGGTTATGAAACTATGAACTCACCTCACTCTCTGGATCCAAGAAAGACCAGCCTCCCTGTTCGAAGAACCCCTCTGGGTCATCAACGATGGTCTTCATGATCTTGGTCCAGTTCAGAGACTGGACGCCTTCTGTGTACTTGATGTCACAAGAGCTAAAAAGGAGAAGAGAAAAAAAAAAATATTAATAATCCATCTGAGAAAATTTTTAATGCATCTAAAAGAATAAGTCACTGATTAAATCGACTGGCCTTACTTGAGCCACTCTTTGATGGGGTCGAGGGAGTTCACGGGCACCGCGTTGATCATGGTGACCTTCTTGTTGTAGTCCTTGTAAACGATGACCACGTCAAAGTTCTTCAGGTGGAACTGCACACGCTCAAAGTGAACCAGCTCCACCTCATCTAGAGTAACTACAAACGGCGGCTGCAGACGGAGGAAACAGATTTTTAACAGACCGAACCGCCGGCAGGTCACTGCACACATTTCAGCTTTCTTCTTCACAGACCCGAATTAAACCTTTGAACCATCTGCAGCTCAGTGCCAGCTGCTCACTCACCCATTCAGTAACATTGACAAGAGAACTGGACGTGGGTTGTAGCAGGCAGGTACTCCTGTAGGGGGCGCCCTGGAACCTGTAAACAAAAGAGGCACAGGCCACGAGCTCACAGGGGTGTCCACCTTCTCCTCGCTTCGGTTCCCGACGGCCTCGTTTACTCACCCCAGGTCTCTGAAGGGCACCTCGAACTCCAGCTCCTCTTTAGTCAATGTCTCTACCTTCTCGATGAAGTTCTTGAAGGCCGACTTGAGCTTGTGCCTCATCTCCCGCTCCATCTGCTCGGCGTACAGGTCGTCTCGGTCGTGCATATGTTGGTGTTTGCCCAAGTCTGTGGTGATCTCGCCCACCTCTGTGTAGAACTGGACGTCCGTGTGGCGTCTCTTACCAAACATGATGGCGTTCTGGAGAGAAACAACGGATTTTAGACCATTTTTAGACTTTTTGAAAGGGAATCGTTTGGACATAATGAGAGACAGCCGATGAGTGAATATACTGAAGAATTATAGATCAAGAGACGCTTAATTAGAGTTAACATAAAGCTCCCAGCAGAGTGCTGAAGGTTATAAAGGGGAACGTGGGGGTGGGGTCCCTTAACCCTGGCCCATGAAAGGGAACAAGCCCACCTCTCAGCTACTCTGAACCAAACACCCTGTGATAAGCTAAAGGCTCAGTCACAGACCAGTCAGTGGTCACGCCAGGCGGTCACCGACTGGTCTCTAGTCCTGTGTGACTGAGGCCTAATACAAGAAATGATCAATTAAGCTTAATCTCAAAAATGCCAGACGTTTACAAGTCTCTTTTCTCTTGCAAAGTGTTAAGTCTTATAGTGGCTCTTAGAGGTTCTAAAGTACTGCAACTTATGAAAATATCAGCAAAATAAATAAATAAATAAAGCTGCAAAAGCTCACAAAACACAAAAGACATTTTTCATGTTGAAGAACCATGTGTGTTTTTAATGGCATGAGTCATAAAATACTGTAGATCCATGTTTGCCATCAGTAGTTCACCACAGCTGTTCCATCTTTTTATTCTATCCACCTAAATCACTTCGGTTCTCTTTTGTTTGAAGTTTTTCTGGAGCTTTCCCAACTTTTTGTTTTCCATTTCCATTCTATTTTGCGTGTTTTTCACAGTGATAAGGACAGAAGCAAAAACTAAAGAAAACTCAGTCAAGAGGTATAAGCAGAAAGCTCTGTGGACACCAGCTGCCCCTGTGATGATCGAGTGTTCCCCTAACCACAGGTGAAAGCGAAAGTTCCAGATATTTTAAGGGTTTATTTTTGAATAAGCGTACCTTGAGGTGGAAGTGCAGTACGATGATCATCTCGCCGTCACACGGCTGGAAGATGGCGTGTTTGATGTTGTTGTAAAGAATGTCCACTTTGTCACCGCGGACTGACGTGAAACGGAAACCTGCGCGGGGAAAGAAGAGAGAGAGGGTTTCCCAGTTTTAAAGACAACATTTCCGAGACTTGGGCATCCTCGTTTCCTGGCATTCCCGTTGACTGCCCTCCTCACCATTAGTATGAGCCTCCAGCGAGCCCTGCATCCTCTTCTGTGCAATGTTGGGTCTGATGTAGAGGTCTTTGAGTTTGGGGTTGCTGCGGTTGAGGTTGATGACCAGCGAGTCTTGCTTGACGATGCCCTCCTTCTCCTTCTCCTCGGCCTCTCGTGTTTTGTAGCGCTTCTGCACCTCCTTGATGATGCGGAAGGCGTTCTGCAGGTTAGTGGAGGGCACCGATGTGTCGCCTGGAGCCTTCAGGTTGGATGCCCTGTACGTGCTGAGAGGCGAGCGAAGGAGAGAAAAGGATTATTGGAACATCTGCTCCTTCAAATACTGCAGTACAAACACACAGTGACCTGCCAAGGTGTGAGCAGAGAAATCTACATGCATCCCGATAGAAAGAGCTGGAAAGGCTCACATTTCTTTGACGAATGTGGCTTCAGGGTTGGGGAAGATGTTTCCCTCCTGTCGGCCCAGTGAGCTGCCAGGGACGTAGAAGTTAATCCTCAGGTAGGTGTAGTCTCCTTCTACAGACATACTGATGTTCTAAAAGGCACAAAAGCAAGAAAAATGTCAGTAATTAAGACCAAAAAGGTAACGCAGACTCTTTGTGCACGTAAGAGCGACTGGTTTGGATGTAGTTGTGGTAAACCCCTCCATAGAAGGCATAACCTCAGAGTACCTTGATGGTGGCAATGTGAAATGGCGTGGCGATGCCGAAGACGGGCATGATGACAGTCTCGTACTTCTTGTCGATGAAGATCTTCATGTCCCGGATGTCCTTTTCTCTGGGCATCTGAGACACGTTCTTATAGGACACGTTAGATTTCCTGGCCCTGAGAGGAAACAGAGTGGACTCGCTTAACGAGGAGAAACTTAATTAAAAGTCAGAATTTACAGCTCTGCTGCCAACTTCTCTCTCCTGGGTTTATTTAAAAAGAAAAAAAATGTAGGTGCTTATTAAAGTTTCTTGTGTGCCGTGCAAAAAACAAACAAATAAAATTAACACCATACACATCTTTTCACTCACACCGAGCAGAAGCCGACATCGATCAAAGCAGTGATGAGGCGCACACACACACACACACACGCGCGCATCACTTCAGAGCACTTCATAGCACGTCTGGCACAAAAGCGAACCAGCACGTTTCAAAAGGCGCAACTTTTATTTTGATGGAAAATGGGTCCCACTTCCTGTTTGTTTCGCACTTTTTAGTTTGTAAAATCAAGACGAGTTCAATAGTATTTATTAGTAATTTTCACAATGACCTCTAGGGTCTGCCGATAATAAAAATTTTCTCATTTCAAGTAAAGTTTACATTAAAAAATAAAAAAATAAACGTACGGCATTTAAAAAAGGTCTAGTTTCAGTTTCTTCATTTTCACTGACTACATTTCACATCTCAGCTTCAAAACTTCTTCCTCCCGTTTCCTCGATTTATCTCGCCTCCTTGCAGAGTTTTCTGTTTTCAAACGTGGTCCGAATAAATGATTTGATTGGTAGAGCAGCATCATGTGGGATCAGTTACCATGTAAGTGACTGGTCTGTGCGTTTCCTCTGTACAGACCAGACCGGGTCCAGATCTGGACCGCGGTACACCTACTGGTGACTTACGACCTACAGCAAGGACTTACCTGGTAGAGCACTACATTGACTCACCCCACTCCAGTTTAACCTGAGTGGATCTCTTTTACACAAGCATGTTGTTTCTTCACCCTCTGATAGCTTTAGTTCATTATGGATGTTGAGAGTACCGACTCACTTCTGGATCTGCTGCTCTCCTTTCTGCTCCGTCAGACGACGCTTCGCTTCTTCATTCAAGTGATTGGCCAACTCCTTCTGGTGAGCCCGCCTCTTCTCCTCTGCCGTCATCTCGTTCTACGTTTGACAAAAGACACAACTGAGTGACCACATGGAGACACCAAGGCCAAGTTTTGTTTCAAAAACTATCTTTAAAAAAAATAAGGTGGAAAAACACAACATACATGCAGAGAACAGATGTGTTAAAGCTTTGGATGGACAACAAACAGAAACAAACACAAAGGTGTCACTCAAATAAAAAAAAAATAACGACTTCATTCCCATCAGCAAAGGGATTTTTGAGACTAAACCAGTTCAGCTGATGAGATTTTAGGAAGAAACAATGAATACTTACCTTCCCAAGTAGCTGGTAGAGTACAAAAACATTCACACTCTTAGTTATCAAAACTCCGTCAAGGCGGCAAAAATCACAAAAAAAAAAAAACCAGTCACACACTGAGTGACGCAAGCGTCCGCACTTACTCTGGTTCTGTCTGCGAGCAGAGCGGCACTCCGAGCGCCTTTCCCCAGCAGCTCCTCTGCGTCGTCACCCTCTTCCTCCTCATCCTCCTCGTCATCATTCTAAAGGAAGCAAAAACAGCGATCACTTCCTGCCCTCTCTCACCAATTTAAATCGGATTCAGCACACAAAGAAATCCATCACACTAACACTTAAAACATGGACAGTGACAGAAAAGGTGAAGCACTACAGAAAGCATCTGTAAACATGTAAATGTCAAACATATCGATGAAAAGTCAAGAACTGCATCACAGGTGCTGCTGCTGAGAATGCACGATATACAAACTACGAATAAGAAAGGATAAACTGAAAGCAGGGCTGTACCTCCTAGCATGTGGACATGTTTACCAGCAAGCTTTCTACTACAGGCATCACTAACCCAATCACACACATACAGTGCTTTTAAAATGCACCAGGGGTGTCCAAACACTTTCCAAAAGTCCCGTTTTTATTAATGGGGAAGATAAAACCCACTTTGTTTTCAGTAACACAAGAACTGTCATGATGGTGATCAGTTGTGTTTAAGCCTTAAACACAATAAATCTACTTTTTCGTTCACGTCTGGAAAGTAAAATAACGACGACAAAGCGGCCAAAAATGCCTGAAACTTCAGTGAAGCTGCTGAATCTCAGGTTCATTTTAAATGTGACTTACTATTGTTTGTATTATAAGTCTGATCCATGTCGCATTGGTTGCAACATTGATCAGATGGTGCTGCCACCATGAGGTGAAAAGAGAAATTACACTTTATTAAATCTGTGGTGGTGGGCCATAAATAGGTAGGAGGCAGTACCACTCAACCAACCATCAGAGCCACAGCAACCCTAAGAGGTGTGGATCAATACCTCTGTCCATATAATA
Organism: Etia nguti; assembly: GCA_015106755.1. Taxonomy (NCBI): domain Eukaryota; kingdom Metazoa; phylum Chordata; class Actinopteri; order Cichliformes; family Cichlidae; genus Etia; species Etia nguti. Next base: position 3,400 of record VUQG01001161.1, on the reverse strand, counting down.
CGTCATTATAAATAAATAAGGATGGGGCAGGGATAGCTCAGTAGGTAAAGTGTTGGCCCCGTGATCGGAAGGTCAGGGGTTCGATTCCCCTGAATGGCTACCCTGAGGTACCCCTGAGCAAGGTACCGTCCCTACACACTACTCCCCGGGCGCCCAATGGCAGCCCACTGCTTCACTGAGTGAATGGGTTAAATGCAGAGAGGAATTTCCCCACGGGGATCAATAAAGTATACATTATTATTATTAATACTCCTCTTCAGCTCCTGATTCTTATACAAAGCGGACAACGTGACCACGCACCTTCAGGAAGATTCCCACGTTTTTGATCTTTTTCTTCACCGGTGTGAGGACTGTGGCGGCCTCCTCCTGTGATACACACACCAGGACATCAAAAAGATTGACCATCATGTTTCAGCATCAGCATGAAGAAAGCAATGTTGACTTAAGCAGATACGTGTGCATCTGGTTAACAGTGTGAACAGACCAGTCATTGCTGTTTATTATAATTAACATTTATATTTTTGTGGTTTGAAAGTCTGATAAAGACATTTGCTGGGATCTACTCCAACAGGCCTGCTTACCTCATTGATCTGTATTGTGTCACCAAGAAACAAGGCGTACTTCTTCTGCTCTTCTTTCTTCGCATCTTTATTCACCAGGTCAGAAAAACCCAAACTGATGCTGAGCACCATGCCTGAAGGACACACACACACACACACACACACACACACGTCTCCTTTAAGAAACTGTTGAACTTTACCTGATGCATAAAACCACCTGCGTGCTTAACGGAGTCAGCAGTCTCACCTTTTTTTAGTTTGTACTGATTTTTGGCGTTCAAAACCAGCGACCCTTCTCTGAACTCGATCCCCATCGCAAAGCTACAAGAAGGAAACAGGCATGAGCATTCTGAATTTGAGGACGTGTAAGAGAAGAAAGACCCTGTGGGTACTTACCCGAGGTTTTTGGTCAGCTTCTGCGCGAGCTCCTGCTTCTCCTTCTTCACGTACTCCATGACTGTGTTGTACGCATCAGAGATTTTGACTCCTGTGGAGGACATGCAGGTGGTTTACACACAGTCAGCATTGACACTTTTCCCTCCAGCACCCTAAAACCCATTACCACTCCAGTCATTCTTTCAGGTTAAAGCAGAGACATTAACGAGTTTCAGTTTTTTTAAATGTAAAATATGTGATGTAAGACAGTCTGAAACTCCCCCCCCAAACAAAACGAAAGCACACCTCCCCCAAAAAGTGAGAGGGCTAAACCGATGTCTGACCTTTGACCTTGAAGCATTACATATGTATTTTCTCTGACCTTTGGCGCTGTCAATGAAGGTGAATGCAAATCCTCATTCAGTGTTAGCAACTCAAGCTGTTACATACAAAACTTAAACATCTTAGACTGTGAACACTAGACTGCTAACAAACAAATAGACCAATGAAACAGATCACATACTCCCTCCAAGAAGCTACAATGGGCATGTTTTCCAAGATGCTACTCAGGTGACCTGAGTTTTTGTATTTGCACACAGACTTTATTCCCAGTGTTCCAAACTCTGAGACTCTGCACTGTGCAAAGATTACAGAACAGAGCAGAAACCTGCTCGCTCCCAGTTATTCCAACACCGTGCTCCTGAACTCACCATGCTTGAGCTCCTTGAGCAGCTCCTCTTCCACTTGCAGCAGGAAGTTGTAGTTGTCCTGCATCTCCTGAGAGGGGTCCACCATGAGTGTGCGCACCAGGTTGGAGCAGTACGACTTGTAGCGGATCCCCATGGCACACGTGATGGCACCAAAGTGCATGTGGTTCTTATCGCTGCGCAGAGAGAGAATGAGGGAGGGTTATTGATCATTGGTCTCGCTCCTCGTCTTGTCCTGCTGACTGAATCTATAATCTGTGAGCTGTACTTAGGCACTGTTTAATAAATCCTAGTGTTTTCCTACCTGATTTAAAACAAGCAAAATGTTCAAGAGCAGCTCAGTATTTTGGGGAATATGCTGCTTTGTTTCTGAGTTTAGAGATGATTAGCACAGCTCATCTATCTGGGTGCTAAATAGGTGATTCGCCAGGTATGTTAGCTCTGCACTGAGATCCACCTGAAAGCATACACTCGAATACTTTAATTCACATCAAAGATTAAAACGTAAAAACATCAAGCTCATAAATCTACTCATCTAATGCTGCACTACATGTTTCCCATAAAATGTAAACTTTTTTTTTTTTTATATTCAAGGCTGCTGGATTTCTGCAAAAATCCTGATTTTGGATTTTTTTAAGTTTTTACTCCTTGAAAGTCAACTAGGACCAACCTTGAAGCTCTTGTGAATGTGAATCTTAAAGAGAGCTTTGCTTAAAAAATTAATTAAAAAACCCCCCCCAATAAATTAATAAATGTCCAGCCCTACCAAAACCAATTTATTTAATTGTGACAAAATCGGCCGCAGACGCCTCCTGGTTCTAAGTGAGACTGGACCTGCACACACCTGACCACGCTGAACTTGAGACTGTAGTTCCCGCCGCTCTGAATGATGGGAGGATAACACATCTCCACGGTGGATGGATCCGCACCGCCCAGGTACTTCTTTTCCTCGATGGCTTTCTCCACCGACTCCGCCAGCTTGCTGTGACGCACTTTCTGTTGCGGAGGAGCAAAAGATACGAATAAAGACGCGTGGAGGCTGCTCCAGCATTAGTTACACCTTCAAGGACAGAGTTTCCATAACTAATCTGAGAGTGTTTGTGCATTATTACAAACTGTGCTAAACTGGACCTTCATAATCTACAGATATACTGATGACTACAAAGTGATGCAAACACTATGATATGACATGGATAAATTGTGTCTTTTAAGCTGTTCTGAGCACTGAAAGCAGACAGCAACACACAGCTTGAAAACACAAAATGACAGAGTCCAGATGCTCCTCCCCCTCACCTCATCAGCATCAACGATCTCCATCACGCGCTCCTTGAAAAACTTTGAGTAAACCTCACTGGTGATGGCCGCCGCTTTCTTCATCAGGGCCAGCTCTCCGTCTTCCTTCACCGCCATCGTGTAGGCGACCACAGCACTGATGTCCACCTGAAGGCAGAAGCAGAGTACAGCTGATCACAACTGAAACGGGAACGTAACATTCACAGACCTGCCCGATTTGTTGGGATCGCGCCTCACCTTCTCCAGCCCCTCAGCAGAAAGCGTGTCATTCCAACTCTTCATGTACTCTCCCGGGAATTTGTCTTTGCTGAACACGCCCACCGTCTTGCCCTCTTTGCTGCCTCTGATCGCCTCGATCATCTTGTCAAAGTTGGCCTTGTTGCTCTCGTTCTGAAAGACAAGTAATACACAAATAAAAGGCTGAAAGAAAAAAAAAAAAAAAAATCATTTTTAGCAGACTGCGCC
>VUQG01001160.1:69007-96506 GCA_015106755.1 Etia nguti | reverse complement strand
GAAGGAGCAGGCTAGCGACGAGGACCCGCACCACAGTCGATTCCTGCAACGGTGCTGCTCCTGCTGCTGCTGCCATCTTGTTCAACGACGAGGACACACCGAGCGACTTTTCGCACATTTGAAGCACTAAATAACGCAAATAACTAGCTATTACGAGAGCCCGACGTGACCCATGGTTTCCACAGCCGTCTCGGGTTTCACCGAACGTCACTCTTGTGCCTGCTTAAGACAAGGAATCCGTGTTTCTAAACTTTTGCATGTTAATACGCCTCGTCCCCGACGGAGATAGCTGCTGGCGGGCGGCTAGCTGTTGCTGCTGGTTCGGTAGCTTGTTGCTTCTCCGCATGTGTGGAATGTTGGGGAGGGCAGAGGGAGGGGACAGTAAAATAATAACAGTGCTGTCTCCGTGAAACACTGACACTGAGCAACAGCGTTTGATTTCTGTTTAGATATGCTAGAATTAAAACTTATTTTTAACAATCTGTTCATTTAATCATCCTTTAAACTTTATTACAGTACTATAAATTTGTATCCACTCAAAACAAAGATGCTTTGTTTTTACACGCATGGCTTCATCAGCCCCCATGTTCACTACAAGTCAGTTGATAATGTTTATATTGCTTTTAGCTCATTCTAGCTCACTGTGCTGGCATGATCCCCGTGTTTAAATAAAACACTCTCTACCTGAGCTGTGACAAAGAAAATGGCACAAAGGACAGTCGGTGGCATGTAATAACACACCAGCACAGGAGTACTGGTTGCTTCTGGGTCTCTGGTCCTAAATTAAAGTTGCCATTCGTAGCCTTTTGTGTTAGCTGTGATCAGCTGAAACTTCTGTGTGCTGCTATTTTTGAGTCTTTTTAGGTAATTAAACAGAATAGCTTGTCAGTGAAAACTGGATTGCACACCAAAGTGATAAACACAACACTCAAAGATGTTTAATTGTTGTTTAATTCTTAAATAAAATGTTAATCCAAATCTTTTGTTTTCTTCTCCATCACATCCACAGTTAGTATGCATACAGCTGGAGCAGAGAAATCAGAAAATCAGTCCACATGTATAATGATGCAGAATAACTAAAAGCAATAATTGCAAGTGTCATTTTGCACATTACTTCATATTACCTTGCAGCATGTAGCTGCTAATATGTGATATTAATATATTATTGGATTTTAGCCGCTTTGTTCAATGTGGTCATGGAGTCCAGTGAGTGTAACCGTTATATTAGGTGCACCTGTTCAACTGCAAATATATAAGCCAAATAGCATTGCATTGCAGCAACCTGCTGTTCAAACTGAGCATCTGAATGGCGAAGAAAGGTGATTTATGCCAGAGGGGCTGGTCTCAGTATTTCAAAAACTGCCGATCTACTGAGATTTTCCCACACAGCCATCTCTATGGTTTTTGGAGAACGGTCCAAAAAAGGGAAAAATATCCACTAAGCAGGAGTTCTGTGGGCAAAAATACCTTGATGATGTCAGAGGTCAGAGGAGAATGGCCAGAGTGCTTCAAGCTGATAGGAAGGCAACAGGAACTCAAATAACCAAGCCATGCAGAACAGCGTTTCTGAACGCACAACAGTCCAGCTTTGAGGCAGATGAGCCACAGCAACAGAAGACCACACTGGGTGCCACATCTATCAGATACGAGCAGGAAACTGAGGCTACAATTTGCACAAGCTCAACAAAATTGTACAGTTTCAATTTATGCTGTGACGTTCAGATGGTAGGGTCTGGATTTGGCGTAAACAATATGAAAACAAATGTTTTTGAATAACTTTTAGAATATTTTAATTTAGTTAAAATATTTCATGAATGTCAGACTTTTTTTCTTAGTCCTTCTTCTTGAGAGGTTTAAAAGAAACTGTGAAATCTGAAATCATAGTTTATAATTTTAGATATGAAGACTGTTTTTAATACATGGCTGAAAATCCTTTGCAGTCAATAACTGCTTGAATTCTGGAGCTCATGGGCATCATCCAAACGCTGCACCACCTCCCTTGATATGTTCTGCCAGGCCTGCACTTAATTATATGTAACTATAACTAACTATAACTATAATTGCCCAATAACGCGAAAAGCTTACTCTATGTAGATTTAGTACTAATTAAGATTACGGACAAAATGGCAGCCAGACAGTCATAATATAAGTGAAACAAGTTAGCTATTGGATTAGCCAATCACACCCCAGTGCAGTTCAGGACAAGAAAATGCATGTTAGCGTTACAACAGAGCGAACTTAGTCAGCTCTAAAGCATTCAAAGTGCATGCTCCCATCATGCTGTTGGACTTATTTCTTGGTTTCTTTGTAGACATGTTCAAAAACATTATTAATTAAACTAAAATAGCGGTCATTTACTGAAAATTGCCAATAAAACTTAATTCAAACACACGCTGTTTTGAAGAATAAGTAGAGGCCACCCTCTGGTTATAAATTGCTCTTATGCAAGTATTTGATTGCATGCTTTTTTATTTCATAAACGCAACGCCTTGTACTGGTTTTTAAATTGTACTGGTTTTCAAAATAAATTTCCCACGCGTGGGACTAATAAAGGTTAGCTTATCTTATTATCTTATCTTAAATTGGTGATCTGGCGCCACCTACCGCTTCATATGTGTATTGCATGCAAGCAGCCTGGCGATACAGAGAAGAATGCACTGAATCACTATTTTGAGTTTATAATGAGAGCGCTATTGTAAATCTTTAAACGTTTTATTTCCCTCACAGTGTTTTTGATGAAAGCAATCAAGCTCTTTGATGTGAAGATGCATTAAAAAAAATAAACACAGACTGCTGTGTGGGACGTAACGCTTTATTGTCATGTTCAACGAACATTCAAAGTGTAGTCAGTGCGATCAGTCACGGTGTTATTCATTTGGGGAATGGCTTAAGTCATTCTGCCTGGAGGAGTGAAACAGTGTTACAACCAGCTGTGTGGTGAGTTGTAAAATATGCACGAGAAAAGCCAAACCCCAAAGAGAAGTGCTTGTTAAAATGAAATGTTCCACCTTCTTAAAAACAATCAAAAAATCAATACGTAAACATCAGTTAAAATAGTTCGAGTTGGTCCATAACACCAGTCCCTTAGTAAAAAGTACAGTACAACTTATTATGCAGGTTATTTTCATTTGAGCTAATATACTGGAAGCTATCTCACTTACAAAAAGTCTAAACACAGTTATTTCCAAAAGATAAACTGATCCTTTTCTTTTGCTGTGAGCAAGTATAGAAGAGATTCAGATCATCGTTTTGTTTGTTGGTTTTTTTAAGTCCAACCTTTGGATTTGGGGCCGGTTCTGGTTTATCATTAAAGGAAACAAACTAATTTACTTTATAGCCCCAAATTTGTTTAGCAGGCTTTGGCTTTGTTGTACGTATTTCTTAAGCTACTGCAAGGAGTCAACAAACCTGTCTCTTTAAAAAAAAAAACCCCACTAATACTTACAGATGTATGAACTAAATGCTACAAGAAGATTAAGGTGTACAGTTTTTGTACCCTCTGTATTCTCCTTCAGTTCCAGTGTAAAACACAGCATGCAGGCATTTGCTGTCTTGCTTATTCTTTTACTTGTGTGAGCTACACAACTGCTTAGAGTACCAGTTAAACGGTGCCACGAGCAGCTAGTTTAAAAACCGTAACGTACTGAATGCTTTCTAAATACTTTAAGGCTTTTACCCATCACATATCTCATCATAGGGGTCAGCTTTGTCAACTCAGGAAGAAGCTCTCTGCCAGGGTTTTAGAAGAGCTCCACCTCACCTGTCAGGAGCTGACAGGAAGGAGCGTTCAGGCAGATTCAGTAAAACACTTTATTTTGCCAAGAATTCGTTTTAAAAATGCTTGGTGACTTGTTTATCCTGAGTAAACAGATTCCCTTTCAAATATACTTGCATGGCCTTTTATAAGCAGAGATTCCAGCTCTTTTTTTGAGAAATGTAATAAAGCAAACATCTGTGAAATAGCATAACATCTCCTGGCAGCTCCTGACAGGCGGTGGCAGCACTGGAGCTTGTTGGATGTTGGGGGGAATTTCCTAAATTAGGAAAAAGGACGGTGTAAGAACAGGAGACCTGGGGGTTCAACTGTAAAGTCAGCAGTTTAATTTGCTGGTAATGACAGCAGCTAACTTCTTTCAGATCCTATAACTTCCTACTTTGAGATACTTTTATGATACATACGTTGACACTTTATCTTCCTGAATTCTTTCTTTAATTAAATATTGCGCAAACTAAGTCACAAGGATTCTACCACGTATGGTAAAGATGCAGAATACGCCAAAATATTAGTTCTGGATATGAAACTATTCCGAATGATACCCTGCCGTGCTATAATACTGAATACAGGCTCATCCAAGATGGCTGCTAATAGGTCACAAATATGAGGTCTGACATTTTTCAAAGCAAACAACATTGTGGATTAATGTAACTGAGATGCGAGTCTGTTTTCTAATCGACTTGGTTTAAGGTGCATACTCTCTGGGCACCTCCCTTGACTGTTTTCTTTAAATCTTAACCGTTACTAGTGAGGGGAAACTGCAAAAAACCACAGACCACTCTCCACATCTCTCTTCTCCCACGCTATAGAGTTTATGTGTCTGCGCCAGCACTCTCCCCTGGCGCCAGTATTTTCTGCAGGGTCTTTTGGTAGAATGGGGAGAAGACCAGCTTGTTGTAGTTGACAAGGCGACCGAAGCGAACGGCGAGCTCTTTTAGCTCCTTGCTGACTGGAGCCAGACCTCCTGGGAGAGGAGGAGGGGTCTTATGTTGGCTGGACTCCAGGGAAGCCAGAAGGTAGTTGTGAACCCGAGATTCTGAGAGGAGAGAAGAGAGTGTTACTGTCGCTGACAAACACCTTCACTGAACAGTCAACTGTGCACCGCTGGTGTTGCCTCTAAGAGAGTCATCATAGGTAACGCTGTTCTTACCCATCAGCATGCGGACTGTGTTGTCTGGTTGGATGGCGGCAGAGATTTGCCCCTTCAGAGTGCTCTTCCGGTCAGCTGAGAATGGAGAGTAGCCATGCTGGCTTAGACACTGACTCAGCTCAACACACAGTTTCTCCCCAATGGTCGCCAAGACCTCCTGTGCACTAAATGAACTTAGGACAGACCAAAACAAAAGCTTTAGTTTTGTAACAATGCAAGTTGTTAAGTTAATAAGATTCACCACAAAAGCCCAGCTTCGTGCATCTTCTATCCATAGTTTTCAGTCACGTAACTAACTGGCTACCCTAGTGTGCAAAACCTTACTCCGTCACGATGGCCAACAGTGGACAGTTGGTAGTATTGTGGGACAAAAGTGTTTTTTTTTCTTTTTATCTGTCTTGAGCCAAAACTTCTTGGATTTTTTTTTTTTTCAAAAGAGCAAAGCTACAACCTTTAATATATCGTAAACTTATTTTACTGTTACAATTAACTATACAAAAAAAGCTGTACGTGATCAGCACTTCATAGCCATCTATCAAACACTGACCAGGGGGTTCTCAGAAAATTGTAACTGCATTGGCCTCTTGCTCTCATGTTCATAAATAACGGCCAATTTAGAATCAATAGTTAACGCAAAGCACATCTTTTAAAACTGTGGGAAAACACACAAACGCCACAGAAAGGCTCCAGTTGACCACAAAGTTTGAACCCAGAAACATTTTGCACTAAAGCACCACCTCAATCGCACCCAAAATACTGCATTTTTTCATTTCTTACTGCAGGGCCAGATACACTTTTTCATTAAAGACTGCCACCTAGAAGTGAGTATTTAAATAAAACTAAGTAAGTAAATTCTGATTACAAATACCTCCTTTAACACTCAAACACAGGCCTGCGTACTGTAGTTGTGTACTAAGTTAGATCCCTATCTGTCATGTCTAAAAAAAAAACTTAACATGGTGACACCAAAGTCCAAACTCAGTGTTTTAAAACAGTTGTCCAGAAACTAGTGGTCCAGCTCATGGAAACAACACTACTCTTATCTAAATGAGGCTAAAGTAGTCACATCACCAATCTGTGAAACTGATGGAATCTACAGTGTCTCTTTTTATTTTTGCTGAATTCAGATCAGGCACGTTGCATTTACAGAATATGTCAGCATGCAGCCTTTGCAGGGAAAGTTACCATGAAATTCAAACTAATCCTAAGTCGTTCAATTTATGCATCAGTGCAAGTCAAATTAAATCCACTCTGGCTCAGTCATATTTATTCACCTTTGTTTATCCACAGAGAGAATAATTAGTGCTTAAGGAGGTGAACTGAAACAAATTAAGGAAAATTTGACCACTGTAGCTTTAAATATAAAAAATCTTTGTGCTTACGGTGTATGCATGTCTGCAAGCAAGACGTTAACAGTGTTTTTAAGGGTCTCCATCAGTCCTGGCAGGCCTGAGATGGCCTCCCCAGTTGTAGTGTAGACAATGAGCAGCACAGAGGAGAGAAGAACCAGCTGTTCAGCCTCCTGCTGCATCTCCCGGAACCGAACCTGATCCATCAACACTGTCTGTTGACAGAAGTAGAGGAGAATTTTCGGATGAAGAGTACAACGCAAGAAGTGAAATCTAAACGAGCACTGAGATACAATGAACCAGGATTGATAGGGTTTACCTCCGGGAAGGGGTCTGAGTTGTGGTCCCACCTGAGCAGGCGAAGATAGGCATGATTATGGACACTGAGGGGCTGGAGTGAAGAATCAGATGCAGCACCACCTGTTGCTGCTGAGTCTTGCAGGCATTTCACTGTGTCCTCGAGCCATTTCTCAGTGAAGTCTAAGGCATCTGAAGGAGAAGCGATCATTGTTATTATTCAATATAATAATAGCAGTACTATTCAGCAGTATTACATCATAACAGAATATCATCCGGGAGTCTATAAACAAAATATTTTCAGTTTTCTGTATTTTTAAATGTACACAGTTCAGATTACACTAGACAGAAAGGCTAACACAGAAATGTTTATGTCGCATTTTTAGAACACATACTAGCTCTCTGCGTTCCCTATATACTCATGTATATAGGGAACACAGAGATGCACAGTGGTATAATATGAATTATTTAGTCTATGTGTAACACTGCATCAAATCAAAGCTGTTGAGTGTCACTGAAATTCACCTGATTTTCAAAAAGTAAAACAAAGAGGTGACATACACACAGAAGTGGCTACACCCCTGTATATCACGTACATTTTAAAAGCATTCAATCATTGTGTAACTTATTAATAACTGTAACCTATTTATAGGTTGACAGATTGAGTGCTTCCCTTTTGTAAAAATTTTTTAAAAAATATGTTAATAAAGCAAACACTCAAATTTGAAGATGTTTGGTTACAGAAAAATACGATTTTGTATCCTTTTTGATCTTTGGCTATATCACAAGCAGCAATAACCAACTAGAAAACAATGGACACCACTGACTGCATATATAACACGTGCATATAGCTGTCACGATGTTGGCTTGTGAAGTCAGATTGCAAAGCCTCAAGCGTTTGTTCGGGTTTTGGCATCCAGATGTCAAGACCCTCACTGCCTCACTGCTTGTGATTGTTTTCCTGATTTTTGATTCTGATGAGGAGCATAATTAATAAAATAAAGATCATGTTGTATTCAATAGGACTGGAAACTAGTTGTTGAGCTGATACAGTCGTGGGTTACAGAGCAAGGAAACTGAGGGCCATATTCCAACAGAAATCCACATAACCAGTCTTTTTGAGTCGCCCATTGCTGGCCAATAAAAAGAATACAACCTCAGTGGAAAGTCTGACTTTGCTTCACTTTTCACATCTGGAAGCTACATCCATGTGTTATACAGTCTGTAGTACCTCTTATCGAGCTGCAGTGGCCTTGGAGAGCATGCAGCGCCTACAGTCATGTTCTGAATGACAAATGGGCAACTGTTTCAGTCTTGCTACAGAGGTAATCAGTGGGTATCACAGGACTCGAGATGGAGCAAAGGACATTGCACCATGTTAACCTCTATGGAAGTGTCCAAGAAAAAAAAAGTCATTTATAGTTGACAACAATAATACAAACGTACCGGCTAATGAGACAACTGTTGTGATTAGTTTGAATACAGTAGAATTAGACACTGTGGGTTTTGTGCTATTTAAATAATTGTATGTAATGTTTAATGCCAATAATGCTTATAACAGTCAATATGAAAGATATATCTCTTACTTGGTTGTTTCTCCAGAAACTCCTGGAACTTGTTCCTCTCGTATTCAACAGACTGTTGCATCAGATGTGGTCTGATGCTGCTCAGGGCAAAGTTAGCCATGTCCACCTTCATCAGGTCCAGCACTGAAAATATGGCCCTAAAACATGACAGATAGCAAAAATGTGCAAACTCTAAGCACTGATGATGAAATATAGACTTTTCATGACAAGCCAGACTTCTAATTCAGTCTTCGTAAGTCTGGATCCGTACTAAGAAGTTGTTAATAGTGTCTTGAGTTATAATCAAAGAACAGTCGCTCTTATACAAGCTGAGGACTGCATGGTCTGATGGGAATGAAATTACACAATCTAAAAATAAACTATAGCCTGGAACGTGCAGAGCTAATGATGATCCGTCTTCCATGGCTTACTTGAGCAGAGGCACAATTTCGGTGATCTGCTTCAGTTTCTGGATGTCCTCGTCTCTGCTGGGGGCGCAAAGTGAGCCCATCATCCACACGATGAACTGGGACAGACGACCGATGTCAAGAGCTCCATTCTCAGCTTGCTGCTGGATCAGGGGCAAGTCCAAAACCTCCTCAATCTGAGAGCGCAGACGACCGTGGCCTGGTAGCAAGAAAGACAGAAGAGTCTAAAAGAGGGGGAAACGAGAGGTTAGAAGAGGTAGACAAAATTGTTAAATCTAGAGAGGCATGACCGAGGAATACGAATGAGTGCAGGCTTCAGCATCTCACCTCTTTGATCTCAGCCAGAAGTTTGATGGCGTGTTCATATGATGGTGGATCCTCCTTAAGCTGGGCTTCCAAACAATCCCAGAATGCTTTGTGCATGATCTCCTTCACCCTGCGCTCCAAACTGTACCAGGACAACATACGTGCTCTTATATCTGCAGCTAGAAGGAACTCACACCGAGGAAAAGATCCAGTCCTCACCTTCCTTCAGGAAGCTCCGTGGGTTTGATTTGAAAAGCCTGGTTCACCATTATTTCATGAGCCAAAGCCATGTTGGTGACTCCTTTAGTCGTCTCCATCAGCTCCTCCACAGAGACAAACCTGGGTGGGCTGGCTAGAAAGAGAAAATGTATATATATTTGTACACAATTACATGTCATTCTTCCAAAAGATAAAGTTTCCTTCATCTGGAGAACACAGAGCTCTTCCGCTGCCAGCAAACTGGATATAAACTCATTTAATGAGCGCATTATCTCTAACTTCCAAATGGATTTAGTGTGAATGTTTTACAAGCAGGCAACGCTAAGTGCAATAAGCGTTGATCTCCTCAGTTCATCAGTCAGTCTAAACAAAGCTCTCTGTTCAGCAGCACACCTGCCTTTAAGCAAAGCCTCTGTCGTTGTGGCTCACGGCCATGAGCAAAAACAAAAAGTCACAATGAAGTCATCACCTGCACAAATCTAAATCTGGGAATAAACACATGAGAACATTTTCTACATCAGAACTGACAGTGTTAATCTTTTTCCGTCTTATACAAGTCCAAACTGTTTTTAAGTGGACAACACTGTGTCACATATTTAGTAGTACTCATGTGGAATATGGCTTTGGAGGAGTGTTTTTTTTTGTTTGTTTTTTTACATTTTCCAGGGTTAGCATCCTCCACAGCTGGAGCTAGAATTGATGTTTGGACTTTGCAGACCCCTTTGCAAGGTTTTTCATATACACTGTGTCACAGTTTACTGTGTTCAGCACACAAACCAAATAATATTACCTGCCAAGCATCTTAGAAAGCATCCCATTTTAATACAGAACGCACAACAACGAGGTAGAGTAGTCTGTCAAATTTGGTGTGTCCAGGTTTAGGAAACAAGTAGTCGCAAAGACAATTTACAAAGCTACAAAAGAAAGGTATAATTTTTAATACGATAAAATCATTATGAACAGATCAATTCATAACCAATTAGTTGTCATTACTGAGAAGGTACACCTGAATCTTCAGAGGTGGATGATGTATATACTGCATGGACAGTGTAACCGATAATTGCTAATTATATTTTGTTAATTGGAAATGGTTGTATACATTTATCATTCTACTTGTTTTTGCAACCTACATTCTGCTAACTCTAGATAAAAATCAGTCAATCAGTGAATAATAAACCCATCACACAGCCTCACTGACATGAAGCGTCGCTGTACACAGTTCTCACAATTCTACATATTGACTCACTGGCAGTGACTGTAAGAGTCACGTTGGTCAAAACAAGCAAGCACCACAGACAAGAAGATTTTATCTGCCAACGCTTGAAGGCATGTGCCTGTGAACTGAAGCATTCATGGTCTGACTCTTGTGGTCAAAAACAGGGCCAAGATCACATGTTTGAACAGAAGAACTGAGCTGTTCTCACAGCATGCAAGAAGAAAGGGTCAGATCCCAACTCCAACCAGACTGCTAAACCATCTGTGCTGCCTCTGTCAGGACATGTTCTCACATGTATGTAGAAGGTCTCAGAGCCAACATGTTTATGGATGACCTACCCTCAGAAACTCAGGGGCCTGCAGAGGAAGCAAAGGCCTGAAAATGATGGTGAGCAGAAGGAACCAATAAATCTTTTTTGAAAACTTACTTTTAGGTAGAGGTGGGCGGATCGATCCAAATATTGACACCAATGCTGGTACCGGTATTAGATCGATACTAGAGCGACAGGGTCGATAATTGTATGTATATATATATTTTTTTATTTTAATGAAAAAAATACACCTCAAACATGCACTATGAAAAATGTCTGAACCTCTTTGTGTTGATTGTCACATCTATTTTATTTATAGCCTATAGCACATTTAAACAACAGAAGTTGACCCAAAGAGCTTCACAGGTGGGCACATTTACCTTCCAGGTTTCAAAATACATGAAAAGCTGAACTGGGTTTTTTGTTGTAATAACTAATTATTGTGGAACATAATCACAATCACAGTAATAGCAGTAAATCACAGTGATTTAGTGGTTAAAAGTATCGGCACTGGTATCAGCATTTACTTGGTATCAGATGCATACCAAAATATGCAGTATGACACAGCACTACTTTCAAGGCTGTGCTATTGTTCAGTTTTCATTTCAGTCACATGACAGGCTGTGACACATTTAATCCAGATCACATTCATGTCTTTAGCCAGTTTATTCAGTTGAACTAAAACAAAGTTTCACAGAAATTAACCAGGAAGTTTAACAAATCTGATGCTTTTCCAAAGTCTCTGTTAAACGATTATGATCTCATTAGTCAATGAGCAGGCCTGCAGACAGTACTGAACAGTTAAAATAAGCCCATTCACCTTGTGGAGTGTTGCCTCTGTGAGGACTCGGAGTGTTTGCCCGGACCCTCTTCCTAACTGTCTCCCCAGAAGCCCCCTGCCTCTGCTCCTCCTTCGACTCTTTGTCTCCTCCATCCTCGATGTGGTCTGCCTCCTTTGGCATTCTGGAGTCTGCAGGAAAACAAGTGACATGGAGATTTGCATGTGCAGGGATATGAAATCTGAGAGTCTGCTTTTACGAGCCCAATCACTATGATACAGCCAGGTCTTTGTAGAAGGGCGTGCAGCAGGGCTACACCAGGAAGCAGTGGCTGTCATGTGAAAGGACCTCACTTAAGAGCACAAAGAGAAAGAGATGTGCAGATTTGTTTCTGTGGTGCTCAAATGATGACATCATCTGGACTGGTAGAGGAGGAGAGAGGGGAGGGAGGGGGGAATCCGTGTGGCAGTGCGATGCTAAGACTGAGGAGGTGAAGTAAACAGAACAAAGCCTCATGGGTACTGTGGCTGTCCTCTCAGGCTTCGGTAACGGTACTAACCTTGTCCTCGACAGCCCCAGGGGGAAGAGACGCGTCTGTCGTGGAGCTCAACTTATCTAACGTTAGCTTTATAGTCAGCGTGAACGCCGCTTTCTGTTCAACAATAACAACACAACAACAAAGCTTTATGTCACCGCTACTCCTTCATAACCCAGACACACGTTTATTCACAACGTCGCCGCCGCCAGGCACCGCGCTCGGGAGAAGAAAGGCTTTGGTTTATCCTCGGAAACTCCAGCTTTTTTATTTACGTCGCAGCCCTCCTCTGACGGGTTGCCGCTAATCAAGAGACGCTTCCTGGATTGGGTGGGGCTAACGTGACGTAACAGCCGAGCCCCCCTCCCGCACGCACACACATACGGACACAGCGACAGAAACGTTACATTTATTATTTGATTGCAGTTGCCCAGCTGCTCAGATTTTTTTTCCAACCATCTTTTTACTTTTACTCCCTACATTTCTAAACAAATATCTGTACTTTCTTCTTAAATTTTCAGAACAGGCTCGCTGCTTTAGGTTCAAACGTCAAACTGGTTTGAGCCTAAATGGGGGGTCTCACACAAAGGGACGAAAGAGCCAAACACATAATCTATGCATAATTTATAAGGCTATATCAGACCTATGTTTTACTTTCTTACTTTGAGTACATTTCAGGGCCTGTACTTTTTCACTTGAGTAAAGAAGTTGAATCAGTACTTCAACTTTCACTCGAGTATTTTTTAACACAAGTATCTGTACTTCTGCCCAAGTAAAGAATGTATGTACTTTTGCCCGATCTGCAAAATATACACTTCTCAGTCACATTGTTTGAAACACCCGTTCAGCTGATATATCTAACTAGCCAGTACCATGGCAGCAACCTAAATGCATTTAAGTATGCAGACATGGTGAGGAGAAGCTGCTAAAGTTGAAACTGAACATCAGAACGAGGAAGAAAGGTGATATAAGTGACTTTGTGTCTGAGTATTTGATAAACTGCTGATCTATTTAAGTTTTTCCCACATTACCATCCATTATATCTAATATTATATCCTATTTGCTGTACAATGAGGTGGAATGCCTTTTGGAAAAGAACAAAAACATACATGCTGATTGATATCAGACGTGTTACATTATGGGTGACAGATTTACAGAAAATGGACTTTTGTTTTTTTGAGCAGGTTATTTTAATGCAAACTCACTTCATTGTTATGAAAGTTTGAGACCATCCCCTCAAGTTTTCAGTCAGAGAACTGAGGAGGACTGTGAATAAGTGGTTTCGTTAAGTTCTATAACTGTTAAAGATTAAACGGTGTTTTCAACCTACAGCTAGACAAACAACTGAAAAAAGAAAAAAAAAAAATCTCTTGAATTACATAAACAGCTTAAAGTCTAAGAAATATGATGCGTTCCCTGAGAGTAGAAGTTCCCAGCATGGCCGCCTCAGGCTCCCTTTCAGAAACTGGTTCATTGGTGGAATATACTCGCAAAGAGCCGAATGTTTTTCAAATGCATCTCTGTAAAATGTATTTGAGATTTTATAAACAATTTATTGATTGAAATTTCATTCAATAGTAAATACACGTTCATACTCAAACATGCTTTAGTATTCTTTAATATTTATACATTTGATATACAGACACAGACTTACTGTCAGTCAAAAATGTGTCTATGGAGATTTAACCGCTTGTTATACACAAGTGAACAAAGGCAGAAACACTCCAACTAAAGAAAACAGCAGAGACAAATCTGCACACATCTACAGCACACTGACAGCAGAGTCACCAAAGTACTGGTTAAATATTTCTGGGTGGGAAAGGTGGAACTGTCTAAGAAGACGCTTTTTCTCCTTGGCTGAGATCTTGGTATCCAGGTGGATGCTGTTTAAGAGGACCCACAGCGCTTGGTTGGTGGTGTTTTTTGTAGAGCTTTGTAAAGTGCTGCTGTCGACCCTCTGACAGAATGTAGAACCTGAAGAAGGAAAAAACAAAAACCTGTTAAAGGGAATGAACATTGCATAATTTCCAATTTAACACAGCTACAGACCTCCAGTCTCAGCTGCAAATAAAGAGATCTGCTACCACTGGGGGGCAGTGAAACATCTATGACTTACACCTGATGTAGACCAATTCATGCATCACAACAGACGAGGAGAACAACAATAAATTAGGAAAATTAAAATTAAAATTGATTTGAAGTTGTGTGTACAGTCACCAGAGAAATGTCTGGATATTATTCAGTTTGTTTTTTTCTGCTGATTTTGGTCTCCAGCAGGGAATATCTGCTCTTTAGCTGCATGACCTCTCAGCTGTTCTGGCCAGTTAGTCTATGGCAGATCCATCAGTGCTCGTTTTGCTTAGCAAAGAGCTGAAAGATGCTAAATCGCTCTGGAGATGAGAGAATCTGCCGTTTCAGATATTCAGGATGCCACGCCAAGAAAAATACTGCATGATAAAGAAACCTTTTCACTCCGTCAGTAATTTTAGATTTTTGGAAAGAATGTCATATAAATAATTCATGTTTTGTAGACGTGTGTAGTAATACACAGACCTAGTGAGAGAATGAATAACATCAATACCATTATCAGCTGGATTTTTGGAATTTGAGTTATTTGACTGAGAATTATAAGAATTTAGAGCACTGAAAGAGCTTATCTGTGACCTGTTCCATGTAAAGAAAGACTTCATATTAATGTGAAAAGGTAACAGTTTTTAATTTAATTACAGATGCCATTTCTTTTGGGTTTTGCAGTGAGATGAAATTGTGGAATCTGTTCTCTTGAGTTTCCCCGTCTTAAAAGGAAACTGATGTTTGCTGTCGTTTACTAGAAGTGATCAAAAGCCATTTACCCGTCACGTCCGGCTGCTTCTCCTGTACGAGGCAAGCCAACTTGTCACTCACTACTTTGTGCAGAGCCCCTGGAATCTGGAGCAGAGAAAAAAAATTTTTGAACAAAGATGCACATAATCCATGAACTGAGATGCTGCTCGTGTATTAGTGTGTGAAATTTTCTTGAGATCGCCCCACATTATGTCTTCAAAAGGTTAATCACTTTGAAGGTGGGCTGACCCCCCCCCGCCCCAAACACAGTTGGAAGAACAAGAACTGTGTAGCTTTACGTTTGTATTTAACCCATTCATATTTTCCCATGTCGTCTTCCTTTGTAATATCTACTGCTTTACACATCCATGTGTGCAGATGCTGCCAGCACCACCCAGAACGAACCGTCGAGACACATTCCCATTTACATCGGTAACTGATTACATTAAGAAAGGATGGCCAGCTACAGTAGGTCATCCTTAGCGGTGGTTTGAGTGACTGGATCACATGTACAAACATTTCTTGCACAAATCTGTGATCAATCAATTTTCTCCCTGCTTTCTTGCAGCACTGGGGCAAGAAATCAGGAAAAACATCATCACTAGTTTCTCACAACACAGACCAAAAGCATTCTATTACCTTGAAGATTTCTTTAACATTGCTTAGCATAAAGACCAACATAAGATCCTCTTTCTCTTTGGAGAGAGCCTTGCTGTGTAGGATCACCCTGGAGAAAGACCTCTTCACTGCCAGCCTGTTCTCAATCTACAGATGACACAGCACATCTTTGATGTCAGACAAAACAAAAAACCCCAACAAAAACAACAACAACAAAACAAGTGTGGCCTTCCCCACAGAGAATAAAAAAATAAAATAAATAAAACCACTTGCTCTCACCTCCTTGTCCACTTTAATCCCATGTGGGTCAGCTGCCAGAGACATGAAGATAAGCAGCCTACGGAGCTCATCTCTGCAGCTGTGTGGCAGCAGCTTCAGACACAGTTGCAAAGCCTCGAGAGCCTCATCTAATTTAGCATTTACTGAAAACATGAGAGAATAAAAGACAGTTGTGCATGCAAGTGGTGAGGTTATTAAAATTTCAGAAACTTTGGAGGAGAAACAAGCGTGCTTGGAATCGTGGTAAAAATCTCAGCGTCACCGCGATGACCCCGTGACGTCTGAACCAGTGTTCTTACCTAGCAGCTCGGTGATGGCTGTGTAGATGTCAGTCATGTGCTGTGGCAGAAGTGGAGGCCTGTTTGTGTTGCTATAGTGTTTGACCAGAGTCCCATACAGCAGCAGTTTACACTGGGCCAAGCCACTTGGGGAGAGATGTGTGTGCTCTGCACTGTTGTCACCTGAGTATTGGGAAGCTATTGTTAAACATGCCATCATTTGCAACAAAAGCTATGCATGTCTCTCACTATAGCTCACCAGTGGCCTTTACATGCCTGATACTCATCATACCACTTGCCTCTTTCTTGGATGCTGAGACCAGCTGGTTCTGGATCACAGCTCTCATTATTTTGAGGGAAACAATGAGGCAGCTCCCTGCTCAGCTCCACTACCGGCTGGTCAGGGAGGAAGTCCAAACAGTCCAAAGCTGCACAGAGCCACTCGTCTTCCCTGAAGAATGAGGAGGAAACAGTGCAAGTGAGATTAACACAACAGCAAATTTATAAATAAAAATAATAAAGATTTTTAAAAATCCAAAACTTACTGAGCGTCTCTGAAGGCCTTGAGGATCTGTCGGTCCAGGTGGTTGCTGCTGTAGATCAGGTCTGGGTTACTGTGTGCCAGGTTGGCTGGAGATGGAGAGGATGGGCTCTGTCTGCACTGAAGCACACCTTCCAGCACAGGGAGCTCCACCAGGTTTAACAGCCTGAGCAGGGTCTGCTCCTGCCACACCTCTTCTACCACTGCGGGAAAGAGCCAGAGGAACTGAGCTCTAAGTGAGTTGCAGCCTGTGCAGGTGTATTGCTGCCTTTTGTCCCCCCAAATGCAGCCTATGATAGGATCCATGCTGTTAAACTACATGTGTGATGTTATTTGGCATCATTGTGCTGAAATAAAATGTTTAAAAATGCATGGCCTTTCCTGGAAAGGAAAACATTGTCTGATAGATGCATATATTGCTGGAAAATCTAAACAGATCATTCAGCATTAATGTTGAACTAACAGATGTGAGAGTTACTCAAACCATGTGAATGAATCTACTCCGATTACCCCCAGAGATGCTGGCTTGCGGCTGATCCAGTACCATCTGCTACATGTATTTTAAATGCAGTTAGCCTGATGATCACAGGTATTCAGTACCGATTCCCTGCTTGTCCTTTGTATACCACAGCATTATGGATTGCTGAAACATTTGTCCGCAGAGTGGAAGACCCCTCCCGATCTTCACTTCTGAAAGGCTCAGCTGGGGTATCATTCAAACTCGGGTTACTAATGAACTCCGTTACCAAACATTTGTTTTTGAACTTTCCCAGTCTTTTGTTGGTTCTGTTGGAACTTTTTGAATCATGTTATTTGCATGAAATTCAAACCGAGTATATATTAGAAATAAATCACATTCTACTTCTTTTTAACATTTTCCTTTTATTGCACAACATCTGAGGTTTGTTAGAGTATAAAACTAAAAACATTTCCCTCCATCTGCAAATGTGCTTTAGTGACGCATATGGAAAGAAAAAAAAAAGTCGCATATGGAGATAAAAAGATTTGTGCTCACATGATTGCGGTAAACCCGTGTTTGTCTGTACCCTGCACGGACTCAGACTGTTCACCGGCAGCTCCAGTGATTGGCTGCTAGTGGCGGAAGCATCTAGCTGGCTGGAAGTCTGAGTGAAGATGACTGGGGTGGACATCTCAACAAGCGATGCAGGGGGACACGTCTGCTCTTCCTGCCTGAAATGCAGAAGACACCGATTTCAGGACACAGTAAATTCAGACCTTGATGGATCTACGCTACAAAAGAATTAAGGCAAAAGGTAAAAGCAAGGTGTACCTAATAATATGGACAGTGAGCATAGATTAATATTTATACTTTGTCATAAAATATTCATACATGAGATGAATTTTGACTTGATCCCACCTTTGGTTAGATGTTTTATATGCAGTGTGATACCTGTCTGAAGGAAAGCAGGTGAAGAACTTTTGGATCCCATTCACAAGCACACCTCTCTCCAACTCATCTACTGAAGGAGTACATGTGCCTACAAACCTGCATGTTTATATGAAATGTTTAGGGAACGCCATCATAGATAGAAATATTTAAAAAGTTAGTAGTTTTGGTTTTTTTTATTAAAGAATTTGTTTCATGTATCCAACCTGTAAAGAGCGCTCTTGCTGTCCTGAAACACATCCCGCTTCTTGTCTTTTCCCAGCACTTTGGTTCCCACTGCCTCAAACACGCCGCACTCCAACAGCGCCTGGCACACGCACACCACTTTGTCCCGAGACGTGCTGGCACCTTAAGTTTAATCAAACAGAAGGGCCAAATATCATAAATAAAATGATCTGTAGAAGATGAAGCTATGGGAATAAAACAGTATCTACAAACAAACACACACACCCTCAAAACCCTTCGCTTTAGCAATGTATTCTGCCACTACATCCACACCCTCTGAGCCCAGGAAACAGTCACTGTGGGACTTCAGGAGGACTCGTCTGCGCTTCACAGTCACAGTAGACTTCAGGTGGGAGATCAGGCTGCTCCACATGGTGGAAGACTGGACTGGCTTGGAGGCCACACAAGGAGCTTAAAAAAGGCACATTCAGAACAAACTCTTAACATATTTTACAGGCGAGTTGTGCAGGGCACGATTAGAGATATGCAAAAAGACAGTTGAGACCTCTTAAATACCTCGATAGGAATATATATTTCTAAGAGAATGAGGGAAAGGAGTGAAATCAAGGTTTGAGGAGGAAGGTTAGACTAAGCACAATGATGAAAACCTTAAAAATGACCACTGCTAAATCCTTTGGTAGTGTAGCTTTGCAACGCTTGCTTAACATGGGAGAAAAAAAAAAATCTGATCTCAGTTCAGGCCTCCGCCAGGTCCAAACACCTCACTGAAGCTCACCTTGTTTACGCACGCACAATTTCTCCGCAAGGTTCAGCGCCGCGGCTCTTTCTTTTATTGAAGCCATGCTTTCAACGGCTTACAAAGAGCTGAGAATGGGCGGGTATTAAAGCAGGAGGAAGCAATCAATGAAAGCGCCTCTAATCAAACAAGCGCCCTTTCTGGCGTTTGTGTGCAGTTCTGTAATAAAACCGCTAGAGGGCCCTAGTCGCTCAGTCACACAGAGACCTCTGGCTGAGGAGGTTCTCAACTATATGAACTTTGTGTTTTACTGACTTGTGTCATAGATTAAACTAATGAATGATGGGAACAGATCTTCTGATCCTCTGCGGAGTCATTAGCCATAGCTTTATAGCTTTTTCTACACTTTATTTAAAAAAAATAATGTATATAAAAGCACTAAATGATGGAGTGATCATTTATTTTAAATATTAAATTAATTTAAATATTTAAACAAATGTTTTGCATTTATTTGTTCTCCGTTTGAGTGTCTGCAGGTGGTGTAAGTAAATCTCGACCATCTGCCTGTGTCACATTATATTGTGCAAAAAGAGGACATCTCTATTAAAACTTTATTTCATTAATTTATGCATGCATGCATTATATTTGTGCATTATATATTTTATAGAAAACTACTGGGATATTTAAATTTGTATTTATGTCTTTTAAAGTTTCACATTTTTGAGAATCTTCTCAGCATCTGTCTAGTCGAGCTTCCTGTATGTGCGCCATCTTGCTTGCTGGGCTAATTACCAAAGTTAAGGTACTGTATATCAACAAGCAAGCATTTTATTAGAAATACTTACTTGTGACAGTGCCTAATTTATTTCTCTGTTAAATTAGTGTAAGAATATGTATTTCAGCACCAGTATGGGAATGTATGTTTAAACTGCAGAGTCATGTTAGCTACAACTAGCTGGCATTGGCTTTAGCATTCATTTTGGCTAGGCTAAACAGTTTGTGCTCATTCTGTTAGCATGAGAGTTTGATGATACTGGAAATACCTTTTGAACAACAGTACAGTCACAGTAAAAAGATAGTACATGCTCTGTATTTATTGTGTTTTTTATCAGACCATAATACTGATAATCTGGGCCTTAGTATTTTGCTAAGGTCCAGAGTATTAGTTCTCATCCGGATCATGATAACTGATTTTGGTACAGTTGAACCTGGAGCAACATTAGTTGTCATAATCCAGAAACACCACCAATATGGGCACATGAGATACACCTGATATTGATAAGTCTTACACTATCAGCTTTCTTCTCTGGCTTCAAACAGACTAAACCTTATTATTATAGTAGCTCTCTTCTAGTCTTACTGATTAAAGGGCTAAAAGTGCTTACACATTCATAAAGTACTTACCTTACACATAACCAGATTTGTGTATCCTGATTGCCAGTATTAGGGTAAATTGATCCAGAAAACAGAAAGGTATCCTGGGTTCTCTGAACTTTCTTCATAGTGCAGGGCCAGGGTCTTAAAATTAGATAAATACAAACTCAGATGAACTACAGAAAAATTACACATTTTTGTGTTTCATTATTGATTTAAAAAAATTAAGCCAAAATGTGCAAGTGGTGTCTAAAGACTTAAGTACACCCTTACTGCTAATCAGATGTACTTTATGACTTGATCATCAACAACTGATGATCAATTAACATCTGGAGTATTATGTCTTCCCACCAATGTGGGAGGGGTTATAAAGCCATTTTAAAATATTTTAATAGTCCTTTTTTCTACAGTGATAAAGTGGAAAACATTCAGGACAGTTGAAATCTTCCCAGGAGTGGATGTCCTAGCAAATTCACCCCAAGATCAGATCAGTGTTCAGAGAAACTGCATAAAACGTAAGAGCTTTATATCAGTCCCTACAGGCCGACCTTGGCATGCTAAGTCTTAAA
The DNA here is from genome assembly GCA_015106755.1 of Etia nguti. Classification (NCBI taxonomy): domain Eukaryota; kingdom Metazoa; phylum Chordata; class Actinopteri; order Cichliformes; family Cichlidae; genus Etia; species Etia nguti. The sequence goes on along the minus strand of VUQG01001160.1, from coordinate 75,765 downwards.
GTTCATGACAGTGCAATTAGAAAAAGACTGACCAACTATGGCTTTGTCTGTTGGGCAACGTGCTCTTGTCTTGTCCTTTGGACAAACAAGAGCAAAGTGGAGGTGTTTGGCCATAATGTACAGCCTCATTATGGTAGTTCAGGAAAATGGAGCAGGTCATCTACAAGTTGAGAGATTGGTGGTCTGATAGTATCTTGCCCCAGGATGCCAAATATCCTTGGGCAAGATACTAACCCCAAGTTGCTCTCTGATGCATCCATTGGAGTATGAATGAAAAGCATTTAAAAAGTACTTTTGTGAATGGGGGCTAATGAGGCAAGTTGTATAAAGTGTTTTGAGCGCTCAGAGTAGAAAAGTGCTATATAAGAGCGAGTCCATTTACCATTTACCCTTCCCCACATTTGGTGAAAACCAAACACAGTTCAACACGAACAAACATCTCATAAGAATTGTCAGCAAGGTGGTGGAAGAGTGAAGACTTGGGCTTGTTTTGCAGCCACAGGAACTGGGTTCCTTGCTTTCATTGAGTCAACCATGAAATCCTCTGTATACCTAAAATGTTCACATGTGTGAGTCACATGTGAGGTCATCTGTCTGACAGATAAAGCTTAGTCCAAATTGGGTCATGTAGCAGAACAATGATCCCAAACACAGCAGCAGCTCTGCAACAGAATGACTGAAAAAGAAAAGAATCAAGGTGCGTCAATGGGTTAAAGTCCAGACCTCAGTCTGATTGAAATGCTGTGCTGGGACCTTAAGAGAACTGTATAAATGAATCCCCACAAAATCCAGTAAACTACCATCTCAAAGATAAGTACACCAAAATTCCTCCACAATGATGCGAGAGACTGATAAAGTCATGCAGGAGGCCATTACTTTGAAGTCATTGCTACTAAAGGAGGTTTGACAAGTGCTTGAATCATGGGGGGTACTTAGTTTTTCACACACATAAATAAGCCCACAGTATATTACAGCATATGTTGATGTTCATCTGAGGTTGTATTTACAGAATTAATAATGAGGTATGATTATTGGGGAATTTTTAAAAATTCTATTTTATTGGTGGAAGGAGGACTGCGTACTTTGACGATCTTTAAATATATATTTGTTATTATTTTTCCAATTTTAAAAAAAAAAAAGTCATGTTTATTTATATATGTGTGTGTGTGTGTGTGTGTGTATATGTATATATTTGTATGTATAGTGAACGACTCAGTTCGTGGTTCATTTTCCACACAAGCTGCTTCAAGCTTTACAAACACAATGTCCCTTTTAAAGTCAGAAAGTCTAGTGTGCGTGACATTTTACTGGTCAGACGAGGTGAAGCACAGGTCACTTACTTTATCATATCATTAACAATGTGACAGTAAGCCAGCATGAAAAGTAAATAATTAGAGTTTATCAGTTTAACCCGTGCATTTCTTTTACTTGACGAGGTAAAATAAAGAAGCCAAATTGTTGTGTTGCAGTAGTTAGCAGTATCTGCACTTGGATTGCATGTATTACAGATTCAGAGCTTCTTTAACTTTCTTTTATGGTTGTATTACAAAACAGTTACCAGCATAACTCACACAAAGATAATACAAACTTCATGTTACTTGACAGAAATGTTCCATTTTAATGGCTACGGCACTTCTTTTAATTTTTCCTTTCATGGCTTGGAGGTGGTAGTTAATACCTGCTCAACTAAATCCCAGGAAGAGCAAATAAAGACACTGCAGTTTCCTCCCCTCCTGCCACATTCACACGTACACATTCAGGCTGTGCACATAATGCGCCAGGAGAGCGACACACTAACGCACGCTTGCACAAATCCCCTCCCTGCTCAGCCGGGGGTCACAGTGTCAGTTTATGATAGTAGCCAATTCTAGCAGGGATCATTTAATTCTCCAACATGATTGATACTAGCGCAGGTTAAATGGGAGAAAAAAGGTCCGTTCTATTAAGAGATCATTGGCTAGTGGAGACCTCCCACTTAAATAGTTATATTTTCAGTAGGTGTGTGCTTGCAGTGTGTGTCTGTGTGTGTCACTCAGTTTCTTGGTTATGTTGAAGGGACAGTTGCAGAGGACTATCCACAGGTCAAATTAAATAACCTAGGTAATTTAAAAAGCATTGACAGTGCAATTTGTCCATTCAGTGTTATTGCTCTGACCCCTATTAGTGTCGATGGGCCGGTTCATTTGAACCTGGATGGCTTGTCGAGGTGTTATCTTCTCATTGCAATGGAAGCGGTGTAAAACAAAGAAAGAAAAAAGCCCTAACAGTCATTTCGAAGCCATTAGGTCAGGCTGCAGTGATTGAGAAGCATTACGAGGCCTTAATGTTCTTCTCTATTATTTCTACTAAAATCATTTAGGGGTAAAAATTGCAGATGAGGAAGTAATTATAAGCCTATAAGCTCATAAGTGGAAAGGCAGAGGTGTTACTGCTTATTAAACCGTCTATTCTATTAACCTTTCCAACAAAATGCGCCCCACTCCCACCCCACCGGATTATCAGGCAGAAGAGGCCCAGTGGGACCTTTGGCTGCCCTGAAACGACTCGATGGATGTTAGCACAGAGTCTGAGACACTTCCCACCCACACCACTGTAAGTTACTAATTTTGACAGTGCAAGGCAAAGTAAATAACATTCATCAGCTGGTTTGTTTACTTGTCGAAAGATGAGATTAAAATAATTTTACGTGAACGATACTGTTTCAGTCTTAGCTTTGTTTGAGCTTTCGATCTTCTTTTTCAGTTTGGAGGAGATGTGTTGGAACATGAGCTGAATCTTTCCATCTCACACTGTCAAAGAGAGAGCGGGGTGAACATCTTACTACAGCTGCTGGAATTCAAAACCAATCTACTCGAGGCCATACAGGAGCTGCACATTCACAGGGTAAATTAGAGGTTGTAACCAGTGTCACTGTGAAGGCATTAAAGTTCACTTTATTTTAATTTTATAATCAAAATCACGTCCTGTGTCATTGCTCTGGTGGCATTTTTCTGTTTCTCCATGGTGGTAAAATATGTAAGTACCTTTAAAAAAAATGTAACAAGTACAATAGACCAATGAATCTCAGAGACTGCCCTGTAGCCCTTTGGTGGGCAGTGGTAGAACTGCGTTGAACACTGGCTGTCATGCCTTGATCCCTTCCTCCAGCTTCTAGTATTAGCAGCAATTAACAGCAGCTTAATGATAGAGTTCACTGATCCCTAACTTTAAAAAATCTACCAGCTCCAATTAAGGTTCATCCATACTTTTAATACTGATCACGTAAATTAGCAGAACATTTCATATCAATTTACGCTACCAGATTAGTGCAGTGAAGCTATTTTATTTAAGTAATATCTGAGCTGGTTGGTACTAGAATGATACACGATATTGACTTATGCATAATTTCAAACAATACTAAAAGCAGAGATTTATAAGCAGATGCATGAGCACATGCTGCGTTTCAACACAAGCAGCAGAACACTGACTGCAGTTTACTACACTGGTCGTTATTAGCAGTGGCTTTCTGGAAATTACACTGTGCTCGTTTAGGTTTGGAATTGGCTGACACGAGAACTGTTTGAACTCTGAGGTGCCTTGTTATGTGTGTTGTCTCTAGTATTGCTCACTTCCTCTATCCCTCTGCATTATATCACCATTTACTGAGTAGAACTGAGACACTAATGGCTCTGTTTGGCTGAAGAGCAGCATAATTTCACAAAGATATTGGTTATGTTGGTATTAGAGCATCCATAGAGAAAGCCAAGTGCCCCTTTGGCTATGTGGATTTAAGCCTGCTGGATATGGTGCACATTATGTCAGGAAAGAGGGGAGGGGGTCATATAACCCTATTAGCCCTTAACCAATGAGCACAAAGTAAATTTGTTTGTAAAGAACTAACAAAACGAAATAAAGCTTTCGCCCCTCCAGCAAGTACTTTAAATCCGAGTGTGCTTAAAGGTTAGAGGAGCAAAAATGGGATGTTGGTCGTTGAGTTTTTATTGTTATAGTCATGTTCACTCGGACACAGACATTAGATGGTATATCAGTCTGTTCCTCCTCAGGCACTGCCGTTATCAAAGTAACACTTTGTAGTTGTGTCGTTCACGGGGGCGGGAAGGTTAAGAGGCAAGAGGATGTCATGATGGAGCCGGACATTCCTGAGCAGGTCAAATTCCAGCGCTTTCTTTTTTTTTAAAGCAGTGTAACCAGCTGCTTTAGATGGTGAAGATGAGTCATAAATGGGGAAGAACTGCGAGTAAGGAAAAGATGAAATGTTACATTACATGAAATGCATGCGATATGAGATTTAGTGTAATCTGGAAACAATGTCAAACTTTTTCCAACTCAAATTTTTATTCCCCGCAAACTTACAAATGCCATTTTCTGTTTTTTAATGCCTAATAAAAGGTGACCATTCAGAACAGCAGTAAAAATGGTAAAAAGATAAAAAGCCATGTTGCATAGATGAGATTATGCAACGTGGCTTTTCGGCCTCCTCTTGATACACAGTTACCTGTTTTAATTTACATGTATTACTGAGCTTAAAAAGACTTGGCTGTGTATTTAACACATGCACTCACACATACACACAGCAATTATTCCCCGGTGGAAAAATAACAGCTTTATCTCCTGGTACTCCTTTTTTCTTTTTTTGTGCCACACTGGTAGCATACTTTAATAGGAACTTATAAAATAAGCCCACTGAGTTAACCGGCTCCCACATGCACATAAAAAAGTCCCCTGGATATAGTGAGCACTTGACTTTTACCTGCCTTCTCCAAGGGAAGAGGGAGGATAGGGATGGTTTTCCACAAATATCACCTCCCTTCTAATGTTCCCCCGTTGCTGACTGCTTCCACAAAAGATACGGAGGACTGAACCAAAGAAACTTAAAGCACTTTGCAGTTTTGGCTCAACTCCATTGGCCCACAGAGTGAAAAAGATGAAGATATTCAGACTGCATCCCACCTTCTTAGTCACAGCTGTCCCATTTAAATGTTCTTATCAGGTGTTTCCTGGTTGCTTGTCTAATTGTTAAATTACTGTCGCCTGAGAGTCAGTTTTTTTGGTTTAGGATGCAGAAACCTGCTTTGAGGATCAGATCAGTAAGCTGGTGTTGGAGAAGCAGGAGATGGAATGGGAGAAGGTACAGCTGATTTTATTTAACAAGTAATATCAAAGAATAAATGGGATCATCAGTAACTTTCTTCCGTCTTGTCTTTAATTTGCAGGAATCCCTACAGCATCGAATTGAATCGGTGACAAGCCAACACACTGAGTCACTCACAAATCTTAAGAAACAGGTGTGGGTTTTAGTCTTCCATTTTCATTTCTAAACAACAGTTTTAACAATGTATTAAAACCTTTCCAAATAATTTATTATCTTTTCTCAAGTTTCAGGCCAAATTAAGAAACACAGAGGAGGAAAAGGTACAGAACTCTTATTCCCCAAAACATCCCCACAGTAGAGCATTTTATTCAATAAATGTCTTTAGTGGAGTAGTAAATTTACTCATCTCAGTTGCACAGTTTTGGCCCTCAGAGTGAATTCTTTTGTGCTGTGCTTTGGGCTTTTATTGCTTTTTTGACACTCAAAATGAATTTAACATTTCAGGGGAAATATCAGGTCATTGCTGAGCTAAAAGACAAGGAGATTAACAACTTAAAGGAAGAGCTGAAGTCACTGCAGGTAGTGAGGTTTCTTCTCTATCTCTGTTTTCATTGTAACATGCACACCAGCAGCACCTTTTATCCCTTCTTTATTAAAAATAAGGAAGATAGCACAGTTGGACCGTTAAACTGGTCAGAGAGACAAGTAAATAAAGAAAAGGCATGCTCGATCAGAGTCAAGGGTGCGGGGTTCTGGTGAATGAGCCTGACTGGCTCCCCTCTGCTCGTCTTCAGACTTGACACCACAGAGGTGATATACAGTCATACTCACGGTCTAACGCACTTTAACAACCCAGCCGTGTTACAGAGACATTAGAGACCGTTTTTGATATTCTATCTGGGAGACTCTGACTGCGGTGTTTGGATAAAATGAAGCCCCTTTGTGTTCAATCTTGCGACACGGTCTGGTGGATTCTTTAATTTAACACATTATCACACAAGTGACAGGTGGCACTGAAGTGATTTAATTGCCATGTACCTTGACTATCTGCACACCGCTGGTGTTGTATAGTTCAATTAATGTAAAATATAAAAATATTCCTACACCACTTATTTTAATTCCAGTAGAAAGAAATATATATTTAATATTCATAGTAATGTTTAAATTCATGCAAATGATCAATGGGGTATTATTGCCCCCAAACTTTACCTTTAGGAATATTTTTTTTCTGTCCTTGGGGTAAACAAATTTTGTTGTTGTTTAAATTGTATATGTTAAAAATGAAAAAGATACTGTATTTTCTCCTGGCCTAAGAATTAATTTGGACAAAGTCGACAAAGAGTTGTTTTGTTTGATTCGTTGTCTGTAGGGGGAAGTAAGTATACAGTTTAGAGAAGCAAAAAACAATTTGGCAAAATGAGAAGACATCTGGTGGCCCTGTGCAGGGTCTGACAGCCTCTGTGATTCCTGTCAGTGAGGCGTTCATTGTGTAATAAATGATGCCAAAAAATCTATAAACATGGAGGGACTTAATCACAGAGCCCTTAAAGAAAGTGTATTTGAAAGTAAGATGTCTGCATGACATGGTAGCAAAACAAAACATTTGGACATGCAGATGTAATTCCATTTAAATTTTTGAATTAATCTGTAATCTCTGATCAAGTTT
>VUQG01001160.1:12955-61561 GCA_015106755.1 Etia nguti | reverse complement strand
TGTTGGGGGCGGGGGGGGGGGGGGGGACAGAGGGGGGGGGGGGGGGGGGGGGACTGATGTTTATAGATGACACTGTGATCTGTAGCAGGAGTAGTGAAACAGGTGAAAGAGAGCCTGAAGAGGTGGAGGTATGCTCTGGAGAGAAGAGAAGTAAAAGTTAGTAAAAGCAAGCAGGTGCAACAGGGATGCTCCAAGGAGAAGAAGCTGCGATGGTGGATGAATTTAAATACCTGGGGTTAACCATCCAAACCAATGGACGGTGCACAAGTAAGGTGAAGAAGAGAGTGTAGGCACGGTACAGTGGTTGGAGATGAGTGTCTTGGGTGATTTGTGAAAGCAAGAGTGAAAGGGAAGGTTTGCAAGATGGCCTTGAGATCTGCTATTATCAGAATCATCAGAATCAAAATCAGAATACTTTATTAATCCCTAAGGAAATTATGTGGGTTATGGTTGCTCCAGTACAGTAACAGAAACATTTACTATTTAACAATACAACATGTTACAGATTTACGAAACAGCACAATGTACAGAGACAGCGGCGATGAAAAAATACAGGAGGCCGAGCTCCAGATTAAAGCACAAAGGGGATCAGGCCTGTGGAGCAAAGTGCCCCTAACATCAGGACGTCTCAGTGTTAGATGCTTTCAAACCCCGTATGTATTTTTTGGCTTTTAAATCAGAATGAGTTTCAAGTAGTTTTTGTGCTGTTTTTACACAGCTTTTCTGATTTTAGATTTCCTTTAACTCTGTCATTTTGTCCTGTGTTTTATTTGATTTGATCATTTTAGATGTATAGCACTTTGTTCAACAGCTGTTGTTTTTAAATGTCCTGTAGAGATGAACTTTACTTGACTTGACTACATCAGAGGGATAGCTCAGGTTCAGTGATTTGGAGACAGAGTTATAGCGGCAAGGCTGCGATGGGTTGGACACGTACAGAGGAGAGATAGTGGATACACTGGGCATGCTAAGTATGGGGCTGCCAGGCAGGAGGAAAAGAAGATTCATGGATGCTATGGATAGGGTGAGATGGAGGCGACCCCTGAAGGGAACAGAAGAAGAAGAGAGATTCTCTTAACAGAACACAATAAACACTTTTCTACAACTCTGTTTTTACATGAAAAACTCATCACGCAGACTTTGTACTACTCAATGATAAGTTTAAAGTATTTACAGGGGAATTTCTTCCTGCCAATATCTGTACTGTTGCAGTGTTGGATGCTCATATTAAAACTGAAAAATAACTAAAATGAAAAATTAACAGCTTGTGTTTTCAGCAGTTTTGACAGAAAGTAAAATACATGTGCTGGATAGCAGAACATTGAATACTGCAAAGCGGTCCTCTCATTTATTAGACAAACCTTTCAAAACAGACCAGAGTCAGCACTTGAACATTCAGGGATAAAGAAACCAGGAACAGACCTAACTATAATATTTTTCATAATATTCTGATTTAGAGCTATGGGAATAATGTTAATACTAGCAGGTGTAGCTGATGTATAGTAGGTGAGTTTATCAGAGAAACTGTCACCTAAAGTAAAATCATGTCTTACAATGCAGCTGTGGATGCATGCATGTTTATTGTTTCTGCACAGGTAAGAGACAGCAGCCAGACACCCAGTATTCCTACCCATCCCACTTCTGTGGAGAAAGTTAGAGGCGAGGAATCTGTGAGTGAACCCGTCTCCAGATCTAAGCTTCCCGGCTTTGGCAGTCTGCAGCACTCGGTCTCCTCTCAGGCCAAAATTCCAGACTGTCTGGAGGACACAGCAGCTGGGACTAAGATATTTGCCACTGCAGAAACTGAAGGTCAGCAAGCTAAATATAAACATACAGAAGATAAATATGTTTTAATTTGTTCTAACACACTAAGAGACAGTCATTTTCTTATTTTTTCTCATGTGCGTTTTATTCTCTTTCAGGTCAAAAAGTCCCAAAACAAGAGTCACAAACAATAAAACAGCCTTTAAGCCACCTAAATATGCCCAGTTGTCCACTTACCATGAATTCTTTCAGCTCGTGTACTTTTTCTGGAACAGGAGCCACAGAGGCCATAACATTGAACAAAGGGGTTAACAACTCGCAAGCTGAACATAACCCCGATGTGCTTTCGGATCTAACTAATACTGCTCTCTCTGTGTCTGATGATGATAATCACATTATCAGAGGTTGCTGTGCAAGTGGTATAACTGCATCAAACTCCGAGTACAGCTCTCTCAGTGAATCTGCATCTGATTTACCAACAAACATGAAAAATAAAGGAAACAACACAGGAATGAATGAGAAAGAACATGAGGAGAAGGACAATGGGAAACAAAGAAATAGCCACAGAGAGGAAGAGGAGAAAAATATAGGGCAGCTGAGGAATAGGGAAGATGATCAAGGAGAAGATGTGAAGGAGGGAGGAAGTGCTGGAGAAAAGAGAGGAATAGCCATGGCACAAACAACAGACAGAAGAAACAGGCGAGAGGATAGTGAGGGGTCAGAAACAAAAGATAGAGTGGATGGAGTGAAGGAGAGAGGAAAGACAGCAGTGCACACACCACAAACACAGATACGAGCCCAGACGATTACTGATATGACTGCTGAAAAGAGCCACACACTGCAGGTCATTGACTTCATGGGCGCTGAGCCGCCTGTGGATGTCTGTAAACCCTCAGACTTCACACAAAGTCTCTGTCAAAAAGTCAGTGAAAAGGATGCTGAGTGCAAACATTTGAACATCCATGGTGAGACTGGAAGAGATGGAGAACATCAAAGTGTTAGCTCTGAACAACAGGAAGTTTCAAATCTGTGTCAAAACGAGGTCCAAAGCTCAGACGGAGACACAGAATCACTAAATCAGCCACCCACCAAAAAAGCAGGGGAGCTTTCTGCTGGACTTTCTGAACACCTGAATCAGACAGACGATGCCCCATCAGCTGGTCACTCAAATGTCATGACATGTCAGAAACATACAGAAACATGTACTCCTTCTGATGTTATTTCATATATGAAGCAAACAGATGAAAGCTTTGATGCACCTGTGAGTGAAAAACTGTCAGAACCTGAGCAGCTGCTGGAAAGCTCAGAGCAGAAGGATGGGCAGCTGAAGTCTGTGGTAACTGTTGAAGGAAAGGGTGATCCAAGTATAGAGAAGAGAAGAAAAGATGAATCAAGTGTAGATACGAATGTCTCTGAAACACCTACGGAAGAATCCCACTTAAAAGATGCCAGTGTTACTATTACGATGGAAGCCATAACCCTTGATTCTGAGGTAGAAACCAAACACATGAGAAGTGAGCATATAAAGGATACAGAAGATACAAAGAAGACTAAAACTGAAACAGATCCGAAGCTGCCACTGGTTCCAAGTCAGGGTCACAAGCAGCCTGAGTTAGGAGAGAAGTCGCTGGATGATTTTGGCGAGTCGTCTCTGCCCAGCAAAAAGACTTACAGGCCATTATTTGAATGGGCCAGTGCCGAGAGAAAAATGTCAAGCTCCAGAACGACGTCAGATGTCACCGTAGCGCACCAGCCAATCCAGGTATTAGAATCAAAAGGTTGAAGCGTTTTCAAGCTCTGTGATCAAAATGTTAACAACAGTTTCAAAACCCTTTAAGTCACCTGATGCTCATACAGGACTAACTAGCTACACTAACCTAGAGAAGTGCAGTTAATTTTAGTTTGTAATCGTAACAATTTTTTGGCATTCAGATGTAGAAATGCTTTAAAGCGGTGGTTAATTTTCTATCAGTTAAACTCTTGGTGTTTTTTTTCCAGGGATCTTCTCTGTCTGAGCAGAATACAACTGCTGGATTCCCGGGACATCCTGCCAGCACTATAATACCCAAGCCCCTCAAAAGCAAACACGACAATGGTAATGGTTTATCATTCCACTAAGGAGCACAGAAACTGCTCTGATGGGAACATCTAGGAACATCTTACACAGTGAATTCATTGTCCGTCTGCGTTTCTTACCATTACTAATCATCATTCATTCTTGCTTTCTTGCTTTTCTTGCCATCTCACCTCATTCCTCTTAGTCCCCTTGGTGATTATGAGGGCGTCAGACCTGTTGAATGTCTCCAGTGTCTGTGGGACCGCACCTTCCCTGAAGAGAAAGCAGCAGGGACTCTGGGAAGCAATGCAGGAGACCTGCAGAGTGAGAACAGCAGCAGATACGGTCAGTAGTTAAGAAGCAAGGAATTGCTGGTACGGCACTTTAGAAGGTGGTTCATTTATAACTGTGAGAGTTAATAGTCGTGTATGTATGTCGCAGAAGTTATTTTAAAATAGCTTGTAAAACACTAGTCAAGTGATAAAGCACAGCTCATGATTTACATACCTTTACATTTGAGAGCTTTATTGATGATTCCTCACTGTGCGAGCTGCGCTTCGGAAAATTTAATTTCAACTGCTGAAGCCTGTGTCCAAGTACATTTCATCACAGTGAAGCTTTAATCGTGTTCTCTAGTACAAGTTGATGTTGTGCAGCAGGAAATGGCCGCAGTGTCGTGTTCACATAGAAATGCGTGCCCCCCCCCCAGAGGACACTAGAATGACCGTTATAAAAGGGTTTTCTCTGTCGAGGTCATTGCTGTTCCACAGATTCAGAGCTTCATCATTTTATAGAATGTGTCTGAGTGGAGCCCACAGGAAATTTGAGCTGGAGCTTGAATGAATATGCCCGTTACAACAGCCTGACATGTCCTCAGAGGAACTAGATATTAAAATGCTCTTTCAACATTTTTGTGGTCCTAGACTTTTAGAATGTAAGAGAACTTGTTTAAAAGAGTACGCAGAATATCTGACAAAGATTTCAGAGGTTTCAAACTTTCCTGCTCTTTGATTAATGTTCGGTCAGGTGTTGACCGAATGGATGGCTTGATGTATGTTGAGCTCATAGACAGCCAGACAGACAGAGAACAAACGACCTGTGGAAGAAAAAGTACCTAATGATGCCTGGGTACCTCGCCTCTCTCACTCACTCAGTCTCTGGTCTCCACTCTTGCTCTGTCTTCCTCTCTCACTTCATCATTTGTCCCTCACTCACTTTCTCCACCCTCTTGCTGTTTCTCCTTTGTTATTCTGTTTCACTTTTTCTCTCTCACACACTCCCAAACTCTTTTGTCACCATCACCGCATGGTCACTCTGTGTTTTATACAATCCAGGTGCTGGCAATTGAGGGAGATGGGCTGCAGCATGTCTCGAGTATGAGGGGAAAAAAATAAACTCGTCTGATAGTTTAACAAATTGTAGAGAAGACCAAAGCGAAGAGTTCTGGCTACTCTCTCTGGGCTGATACAGATACATATCAGTTGCTGCTGCTTATTGTCTGCCCTGAATTTGTTTATCTGCCTTTTCTTTTCTTATGAAGGAATTAAGCATTGAACCTTGCCAAACATTTTTGTACCAAAAAAAAAGACCAAATCCTGATTGATGGTGATGATGATTATAGGTGCTCCAGGTTGATCACAGTCTGTGGGCTTCCGCTTGTCCACTTGATTTTTAGGATTGACCATAGATTGCAGATGAGATTAAGATCTGGGGAGTTACTGGGTCATGAATCCACAGTGTTAATTTGATGTTCTCCGAGCCACTTTATCACTTTATCCAGGACTAGATTGCCATCACTCAGGATTTGACCTAGAGGCTGACATTCAGCATGCCACAGGGAACTGAAGGAGAAGGCTGAACACTATAAATACTCACTCTTTTCATACATTTGATTTATTTGCCAGTAATAGTTCAAATCCTATAAAAAATGTTTGTTTTTCTTATTTAATGTGTTATCTGAAACTATTATATTATAGAATAATAAATATGAAACACAAACTTTGTGTGACTTTACAGGAAAAAATAAAACACGATCACAGCTTTCTCACAGTGGATATTTGATGATATCTACTGTTTGTTGTCATTTTTATGCAGGATGGCAGAGCTCCTCTACCCGCCTGTTCTTTTCCAGCCTCCAGCACAGGCAGCAAACTGTCATGGCAAACCACTGCAGAGTGAGTACGTTTGCTCTTTAGAAAGAAGACACCATCATTTGAACCAGAATAAATGATCCACTCGATAGAAATTGTTCAATTTGGAGTTTTTTTTTTCATATTTGAGCAGAAGCCTGCCCTAAAGGTCAAACCCATAACTTCAAGCACTTTATGGAAACTTAGTCAAAGTAAACTAAAACTAATTGGCAAATTTCATAGCTCATATCTTTGTATCTACACACAAAATGTGTTCTTTACACTACTTTGTAGTGGACCATTCAGTAGTTAACAAAAGTATTGACAAAAAACAAGTTTTCTTTTTTTTAGTACTAATCAGTTATACAGCAAACTTTTTCCTTCTTTAAAAATTATATTTTAGAAGTTAAACATTTTCATTTAAGTGCATTACTTCAGTGTAATGGTAAGGAGAATTTGTATAGCTTCATTTGAAATGTGTATTATTACATGAGTAATCATATAATTGCTGACTACAAACAAGTTCATGCTGGTGTTTTCCTTGAATCAGGTGTAGCAGAGCTCCTACGTTAGCTGCAGGTCCTAGATCAGAGTCCGACTGGGAACTCTCCTGCTCCCAAGAGAGGGAAGACCAGCAGGCATCATTCAGGGCGCAGATCTCCAAAATCGAACAGTTCTTAAACACAGAGAGGCTCCGTCTGCCCAAAAGACAACGAACTGAACCAAATCTGTAGAAACTGCTGGCCGTCTTTATTTGCTGTCCTAGGTGAGACATTGTGTGGCGCATTTTTGACAGTTATTGTTAGCGCAGGTTTAAATGTTCTGAAACATGATCGCTTTTTAATATATACATGTGTTACTGATTCCTTTGAACTGTATAGTTTCTTCTCAGGTTACTCTTTGAAGTTTAAGGTTTTTGGGTTAAATCGTTAACTCTTCACTTTATTGTTGTTTTCACATTTCTGTGCTTTAAGTGGAAAACTGCAGAGTTCGTGTGTTTGTTTCACACATGTGTATTTGTATGGTTTTAAGTGAAGAGACGAAAATAAGATAAGATAGTCTTTATAAGTCAGAAATATACAATGTATGACCTGCTACACTGGTAAGATTTTATTTTAACACACGGTTGCATGTGATTAAAGTAATTTTAAAAAGGCTGCAATATCACCGATGTAAAAATCCAACATTTCCATTCTCTTGCCATTTAATAAAAATTACTAGGTTATCAGTTGTTTTCAAAATATTGTATATAAAGACTTTCGATTGGATACACTACAAGCTTCTGCAGCCTCACTGACACAACACTGACTCATCATACCACACAAACAGGACCTCAGTATGTGTTGCATTTCTTTTACTCGAAACATTATTCACAGTAAGTCATGCATTTCACAGCAAACAACCAGATAAGTAAGAACCAAGAGCGCTGTTGCCCATTAAAAAGGCTGGGAACATGCTAATTAACATTAATTAACATCATAGCCAATCAATGTGGCATGTCTCAGAGGAGCTCTAATCGTGGAGGCACCTTTGGTCTACACCATGTTGTTTCTGCTGCTGCTGCTGTTGGAGGCAATTACAACTCGGGACACTCTGGTTCGACTGTGTTTACACCTATTAAATTAACAGAAATAACAGTTCAGATAACAATTAGCACTAAATACCCCAACCCTAATTAACCAAAAATCAATTAGTGAACATAGAGTCCAATTAACACGTTCTAACAAGCCTCTCGTTAACTTTATGTTCCCTGTGAGAATGATGGCGGAAAGAACATATGGCCCCACAAGAGCATGAAGCAGCTGACCACACATGTTTGGATTCTCATTAGTCTGGTTGCTGCTTATGTACTGTAGACGTGTGGCATTTGGCTTCAGCTCACTCGCCTCGGGTTAGTTTAAGTGGGTTTGAGAGTGTTGGACAAAGAGGTATCTGTAGTAAATAGCCCATCTAGAGGCAAATTTCTATTAGCAAACTGATCTATTAACACATCTGACTGACATCAGTGCAGTTTGTAGCCCTAATTTGCAGCTGTCACACAGGTACAGAATGCTTTTTTACAATATCACCTTCAGAAGACAAGTTAATTTCAACATTATGATGTTCTGTTACCCATTTTTGACTTGGTGATAATTTTCACGTTAAATTATACGGTTAATATTAGCTAATAATGTGAAGACATAAAAATATATGACTTCACTTTTTTTAAATTATTTTTTTATTACCTCACTTTTTGGTAGGTCACCATATTGATGCTAAAAATTATATAGATCATAATATATTTTTTATATAGCATGACAACGTAGTACATACATGTAATGCAAACATAATACATAAATCTAATACCCATCCATCAATTTTCCAGTACTCATCCAGGGCCAGGTCATGGGGGCAATGGTCTAAGCGGAGAAACCCAGCCACCTCCTCCAGCGAGAAACATTATCTCACCGCATAAACAGAATAATGCAAAGTTCAGTGTTGCAATGCTTCCCGTTTAACTTCTTACCTGTGCCTGAAATGCAGCGAGTCAACAGAATTGTATGGCACTGCCCAAGAGCATCAGTCATGTACGGCTAATTGTTTTGTACCAACAGCACTAAGGTTCATAACATTAGATTCTGTCGTTCACCAGCTCTAAATCCTCCACACAGGACTTTGAAGCACGTAAAGATATAGTTTTGCTTTCATTAGTGTACTTTGACAGTATACTGTGAAGCATAGGTTAGCAAAAGTTAACCATTTGGCTGTGGTAGTTGACCCTTATGACACCCTCACCCCCACGCCCCAGAGCATGCCTACCAACAGATCCACCGCAGACCTTGTTGATGTTATAAGAAAAGACTCGAGCTTTCACAGAATTTCTACTCGCACACTAAAATTAGCAGCTAACATTTCAATGGTGGTAAAATGGCTCAGCTTGATCCATCTTACTACACTTACTGGTAATGAATACGCCTGAACGTTAATGCACTCATAAAGAAACCTGAAGCATTTGAGTGGCTGTGCCCACCACTGCTGACCCTTATCCGTATTGGGAGGGAGGGAGAGGAGGGGAGGAGAGGTGGGGGAGGTGTGGAATATAAAAGAGTTAATTTTAATGCACTCGTGCTCGCAAAAACTCATACACGATCTATATTTCTCACTCATACAGTTTTGCCTCTCCTCTTTTACATAAGCATGCACATGGCCACATACACACATGCAGTCTCTGTTATGAAGTGTTGGCACTTTGAAACAGTCAATTACCCTCTGGCTAGGGAGGATACCTGCTGTTAATTACTGCTCAGTGTTTTATATGGAGCGTAAATAAAGAGACCGCTGACATTCACATTCCATCAATGCGTCCCCCAGCTCACACTGTATTGTGTGTGTGTGTTATTTGATTTTAAAATAACCCTTGCGAGGTAGGAACCATGGGGAAAAAAGCATTTTGGAAAAGGACTGGTACAAATCCTCCAACCTGACCAAAAAGATATGCCGTTTCCCTCTGAATTTGGCTCATAAGACTGAATCCTGAAATAGTACCCCTGCGCAGATATGCAGTATAATATATGCAGTTAAGATTTTGGTTTATAGTAATGCTGAGTTGGGATGTGAAAATGGCAACCTCCCGTTTTAAACACAGTTTTGTTTTTGACCATTCCATCTACCCCAACCTCCTCCTTAGTCCCTAAACACAGTAAGTCTTCAGACCCATCTGTGAAATGTGAATGTGATAAACTTTGATGGGACATCAGTTTTTAATGCATGTAGACTGTACAGTGATAATAACTATAATGAGTCAGGGCCATGATACATGGCTATTATTGTTTTGTTATATCTCCATGTCATTGTTATGAGTTATGAGTTGGTCCCTCTAAATTCGTCCCAGGTTATCTTTAGTTGCAAGCTCAAAACAGAGGGAATTATACACTGTACATAGTAGGAAACATTGGACCACTACATTGAAGCCACAACTAAAGATATCGTCATTTTTTTTTGTCATATTGGTAAACTTTTAATTTGTCTTTAGTAGAGTGAGGTTCTGGAGGTAAAAATATCATTCATATTTCTCCATATAGGGTTTTAATTATGAGCCATAATGTTGTAGTCATCTAAAGCTGACTTACTATATGCTTCACAATTGTGAAACAATGATATGTGTCCTGTAGAAATTGATAAGCAACCTTATTTAAACAAAAACGTGCTTTATTCGTGATGTTAGAGAAAACATCTACTGTATCCGTAATCCTAAAGTGAAGCAAATACATCTTTGATTAGTGGGGGTCATTGTTGCCATGGAAAAGTTTAAACATGTGACAAAAACTTCAGAAACTGCAATAGCAGTGATTGCAATCAGTTGATGAAGCACTATACTATATCGATATCTAGGCTATATATTACTTTACTACACACAAACAGCAAAATATATTCAGAAATTCAATCATATGACCCCCTATGAGCAACCGGTTTGGTGACAGTGGGAAGGGAAAAAAATCCCTTTTAACAGGAAGAAACCTACAGCAGAACCAGGCTCTGGGAGGGACGGCAATATTCCGTGAGCGGTTGGGGTGAGGAGGGAAAGACAAGACAAAAACACGCTGTGGAAGAGAGCCAGAGATTAATAATAACTAATAATTGATATTATTATCAAAAGTCTTATTATGCAGCGCTGTAATAACGAAAAGGATTTCATTTGAGAAGGTTGGAAATCATTATGGGATGCTTCTTCACTGTTAAAAGACAGTCTTGTGTCTTTGCCTTTAAAAAAAAAATCAAGTCAAATCTTTTTATGTTCATGATTCAGCTGGTAGCTGGCTGGTTTAGTTCAAGGCAGTCAAACGGTTTTCTTTGCTCTCACTGGTAGTAGCTTTAATTGCTCGCTTCAAAGTCGAGAAAAGTTTAACTTGGGACCACCTACTTTAGGGCGCTGGCGGTTATTTCGTCACTTTCTGTGGTCTCTCGTCACTACGTGTCTTCTAGTCACTTCCTATGTGGATGCCCCATAAAAACAGTTGTATGACAGGCTACAAAAGAGGCAAATAGCCACTACTGTGGCACAGGTATATGATTATTGGTACATACAAATATATACAGGATACAAATTAAATTAGCATCTTACCGATACTGTGTTTTGGGGTTTTTTTTAAATCCAATATTCAAGTTTCCCCAGCAGTTATTGTTTTACTTGTTTACACTCTGCTTGAGTCCACTTGGATCAGCTGGTTGTCGTGTTTGTGGCGTTTCAAATATGTGTGTCTCTGGTGGACAAACTGCAATGTCAACACTCATAACATGGTTGAAGGATGTTTATCTCATCTCTTCTTTGCTTTTTAAACTTTAAATTATCAGCCGATATAAATGCTAATACAAAAAGATTAACATATAGCTAATATCAGTAATCTTGAGCTGCTGATAAATATGCTGGGCATTAAATAAATGTTACCAAAACTGAAGGGCAGACATCTCGGACAGGCTTTTATCAGTTAACAGTGCAGTAAGTTTCATTTCATTACTGGCGGTACTGGAGGTTGCCACTTGGTGCAAAGTAAAAAGTGACTTAATCACACACACCTCCACCTTGACCTCCCAAACCGAGGCCTGTACATTTAAAAGAAAAAAAAGAAAGAAAGAAAATGTAGTCAAGTTTAAATTCAACCCTGATTTACAGTCCCATTTATTGAAATTCTGTACATGAGAAGGGAGGAAAGCTATATATTTGCCAATCCTCCAGCTAAATGGGTCTCACCACCACTAAACATTGCTGACTATCCTGGGGTTACAGGGCCATGTTTTGTCATATTATACCTCTTTGCCTCAAAAGCCATCACAGTAAATCTAGCCGGGAAGTCGTATTAAACAGTGCAGTAGATGTCTGCAGAGACGGAGGCTGAGTGCAATCCTGGCACTCTGAGTGTACTCTGCAGTCTTAAAGTGAAAAAGTGCAGCTGCTCCTTTGGCCCTGTAAAAATACTTAAATGAGCTGATTATTATAGAGAGAGAGAGTGACTTCGACTCCTCTTACCTCTTGTTACACTCTTGGTAGAATAGAGCTTCCTTTTTGTATTTTTCTATATATAGCAGCTAATTTTAATATACTTTTTACTTTAGTATAATTAGTGTTAAATGTGGTTTTTCCCTGTTTAAGATGCCCTTTTGCCAATCAGAACATCTTATTTTTTTGCTGTCAATAAAATCAAATTGTATAGACCTATGGTGGCCTATGGAGTGTAAATAACCACATTTTAAACTTTTCCTCTGTTGTAAATGACCAAAAGCTCTACAGAGTGTTCCTTTAAGTTTCTCTGTCTTTTTTAGAGATGAAGCAAGAGTTTGCTTTAATTCAATTTCTGACTCAAAAATCTGATGATGTCCCCAACCTTTTTTGCGCCATGGTCCGTTTTAATGTCAGACAATATTTTCACGGACCGGCCTTTAAGGTGTCGCGGATAAATACAACAAAATAAAATGATACGACCAAGACAACAACTGTGGTATTTTGTAAACATAATACTAAAAACGAATTCACTGTGTAATTGTGTAACTTTATTAGCAGCGTCCTCCTGAAATGAGCCAAATAACATTGAGAGTAACGTCCTCCTCTCTGCCCCTTAATACTCTCTGGTTGCTATGGTAACACGTAAACATTTCTTTCAAAATAAGACACACAACTACAACACAGGGAAAGACACAGGGAAAAAACCCTGAAAACCATAAATTTCACACCCGAACCTCAACTCTCGCGGCCTGGTACCAAATGACTCACGGACCGGTACCCGTCCGTGGCCCGGGGGTTGGGGACTGCTGCTTTAGAAGGCTATTACTGCGAAAAGTCACCCGTTATAAGTCAGTATAGTAGTCAATCTACATCCCTTCCCTCACCTATGGCCACGAGCTCTGGGTTGTAACCTAAAGAATGAGGTCGGCTGGACTCAGTCATTCAAGAGGGACCCAAAGTAGAACGACTGGACCTCCACATTGAAAGGACCCAACTGATGTGGGTCGTATATCTGACTAGGATTCTTCTGGACGCTTCCCAGGTGAAGTATTCCGAGGACCACGGGGGAGACCCAGGACTCGTGGCGAGACTGCATCTCTCAGCTGGCCTGGGAACATCTCAGTGTCTCCCCAGATGAGCTGGAAGAGGTGCCTGGGGTGAGGGAAATCTCAGACTGCTGCCCCTGTGACCCAAACCCTGATAAGTGGTAGAAAATGGATGGATAGATAGGAATTGTCCTTAAAGAATTTTCCAAAGCTGGAATAAAGTAAATCTTATCCAGTTCAGGGTCACAGGGGAGCTGAAACCTGTCCCAGGTGTCATAGAGCAGGTCGCCAGGCTGTTACAGGTCTGATGGAGAAACACTCACATTCACACCTATGCGAGGAAGCTGGAGTACCTGGACTCATATAAGCTCCACACAGAAAGGCCTCAGCCTAGATTTGAGATGCTAAGAGGCATTAGTACTAACCACTGTACCACCTTGATTCTAGTTTAAAGCTATGAAAGTTTCCCTTGAGTATGGCCTATGATTTTGTACACACACTAAATCAGTTAGGTACCCCTTAAGCAGCTGGACACATCAGAGGAATCAGTCATCAGTACAAAAGAAAACAACCGACATTTAAACTAAAACCTCTCAAATGTTTTACTGTTTTCTTCACATAGTATTTCTTATTCTTAGGTTTGAAATATAGTTGTGCTGTTTGTCTTCTGTGGTTTCTATCTCTGTGCATTTTTACTGCAGTGAGACCTCACGACACTGATAAATAACAGGCTTCACCTTTCCTTAGCGGGGCTTAGCATGACTGAATGCACTCCTAGTCTCTCTGAGAGTGTGTCCTCAGCTGTGAATCACTTGTCTTCAACATACATCTACGGTATACTCATACACACACACACACACACACACACAGATGCTGCTCTCGGCTTTTACCGACATGGAGAGAGCAAAGCAGAGAAGATAATCTCTGAAATGCTGACCTGCTGTCAAAGGTCAGAGGAGTTGAAAGGTCGCCCTGCGCGTCATTTATAGGCTCTTAAAAAAGACTAGCTCTTACGCTCTGGCATACTCTCCCTTTCAAACTGTTATCAGACTCTACAAGTTATGACTGTGAGATGTGCAAATTGGTCGGCGATGAGTCCAGTGGTAGAGGAGAAAGAGTGCAAAGAGAACAAAATACAACAAAACAATACAAAAAGACAGATCGACGCTTTGGGATCTACTAAACATCTTGATTGGGCTTTTATTTTTACATTTCAGATATAAATTACATATTTTGTAAGGGAAATTCATGTAAAGCAATTCATGTGTAAACTAAAAATAAAGGGATTGCAGAAAAAGTATAATTTACTTTTTGACTGTTTTTAAGCGCACCTTGAATGTTCTTTATCACAGTTTCTAGAACTTTTCTGACAGATATCTCTAACACCTACTGTTTTCACAACATTACAAAAAGACAACATTGTATTTTTGTTGCATTTTGCCTTTTTATTTATGTTTTTATACGTCATTTATTGAATAAAATTCATAAGGTCCTGTGGTGTGGTTTAACCATGTTTTAGACAGTAACTTATCAAGGCACTTTATGATCCCTTAAAAAAATCTTTTTTTAAGGCTAAAAAAAGAGCTAGAAGCTACAGTATGTCCCATACTCTTACCATTTAATTCAGCCCAATTTTATTTATATAGCGCTAAATCACAACAACAGTTGCCTAAAGGCACTTTATATTGTAAGGTAAACCCCATACAATAATACAAAGAAAACAGAGAAAACCCCACAATCATATAAACCTCTATGAGCAAGCGCTTTGGCGACAGTGAGAAGGAAAAACTCCCTTTTAACAGGAAGAAACCTCCAGCAGAAGCTGGCTCTGTGAGGGGCGGCCACCTGCCGGGATGGGTTGGGGGTGAGGGGAGGAAGATGGGATGAAGACATGCAGTGAAAGAGAGCCAGAGATTAATAATAACTAATAATTATTGCAGAGAGGTGTATAAACACATAGTGACTGAAGAAGAAATACTCAATGTATTGTTCTCTTACTTACGAAGGAGTATTAATGCCACTTTAAGAAAAAAATAGGACATACATTTTTTTTCATTATTATCGTTGATGTTGAGAATAAAGTCGAAATGTAGAGATTGAAGTTGTAGTTTCACTTGAAACCATATACCCTCTACAAAATTTCTTGCTCAGTTGACTTAGTGAAATCGTACTTCAGAATCAGTTTAAGCACCAAGGAAATGATTTCTCTTTTAGCACATGAACAGAATGTGATCATAACTATGAGGCGTTTCAAAAGGAAAAAACACAGAGTTGGAAAAGTTTGCCAGATTTGTGCAAAATTATTTAGCTGGCAATGGACAGAAGCTGAGATATTGATGGTTCCAACCTTGTCCAGTAAAGAGTGAGTATAGTGTATCATAAGACAGCTGATCAAGTTGTTTCACTAACTCATGTTCTACAAATTTTGTAGGGGGTATTGCAATCGTGTTAGCAGTTTGACAACTTAATCCCCTCTTTATTCTCAAAATAGTATTTCGACTGTGTTTAACCTTGAAACTTTGTGTCTGTAATACTCTGTTGTAGTCACTCACTGAACAGAGAAGAGTAGTAGTCGTGTGGCTAGGGGAGCTCACTTCATGAAGGAGTAGTGTGCTGTCCTTGATGCTGCCATTTTGGAGTGAAAACAATGTCAAGGGGCTGTGAAGAGTTGCTAAACCTAGTGACAAAATGTTTAAGTAAGGAGAAATGAAATGAAGTGATCACTGCTGCGAGGGAGAGAGCTGTCAGGCACTCCAACTGTGATGTGACATATAATTCTACAACAAACACTCAAATCCTGCCTAAGTATAAACCTATCAAACAAATTAACCTCTGAGTAGTGGAATTGGTTGAATAAAGCTCTAACCTAAAGGTTAGTTTACAGTTAACATAATGGTTGCTCTACAGTAATGCCACCTGACGCCTTTGCACCTGTCATAGTAACCAAGACCACTAATGAGCTTCTTATGTCTGTTATATGTCATTTTTTTAGGACATTTACTAAACATTTAGTTCCCTAACACTACTGTTGAACGGTGTCCATTAATAATGTAACATATAATCAACTGTTTGTCGAAATCAGTCACTTTAAAATCATTTTTAACTTAAACTACCAGGCAAAAGAGATTTTCAGAGAACGATGGTAAATGTTACACATGAAAGAAGATAAAGCAGGACAAGCTAAAGCTAGACACTGAATATTTTCACCAGAGTTGGACAGATGCACCGCTGACTGGTCTCTTGCTGTTATTTGCTTATCAAGCTGAAAATGAAATACTACATGAAGAGAAAATCAGATGTTGAATTAATTTGAGCTGCTGGTGGAGTTTTAAGAGGCAGTAAAAGCATGCTCGCACCTGAACTTCTCTATAATTTACTTGCTACCCCTGGAAATGTGGTAGAGTCACGGGCAAAGGGGAAAACAGATGAACTTGAGCGATGTAAAGAAAGACGGGATGAAGTGAGAGATAGAGAAGCCAGCCGGGTCTGTGATACTCTGTGGACTGTTACCAGCTCCAAAATTATCTTCATGGAGGACCACCATGGCGGCAGACATACGTTTCTGATTTCCTGAGAGGGCTTTAACTTCTTATGGGTACATGGTCCTCCCACAGACCAACACTGTCACTGATGCCTATATATCTACAGGAATGTGTGCATATGTTGCAGCATGCGTACGTGCTTGTCTCTGCACGTGCACGCCACTCTGGAAGATGAAGCCATTTTGTAATTGATGGAGCAGGGGCCTAAATCTAGGCTCTGGGTCACACAGACACACGTGTGCAGATGCACACACACACACACACACGCCATGTTAAGTGTCAAGCCTGGGAGTCCCTCCCTCAGCGGGTTGCTCGTGGTCGGTATTGCTGAGCATTTCTTTTCATTCCAGGGGATCCTATAAACCTGTCACAGCCATGATGTCTCTCTCTTTTTCTCTCTCTCTCTCTTTGTTTTCCCGCTTTTCCGCATCCCTGTCTCTGAATCCCAAAAACTAAACACCGCTTTTCCGAGATTACAAGTTCTGCATCTCACTTTCATACACACACATGCCCTTCCTTCTAAATCGTCAGCCCAGAGCAACCTGCCAACTCCATTTTGGTACAAATGTATTCAACTTCAAAATGTCAGCCCTTGGAGGTCTATTACAACCCTGTGTGTTTTCTTCTTGTTTTGAACGTGGAACTCAGCTTGAACTCATAGATAACGGTTGCTATGTTTCACCTTGTTTTCTTAGATTTTGTTTCAAATAGATGGGACCTGCGAGGCTGAGACAATAAACCCAGGGTGTCATGTAACACGTGATTTGTGTAAAGTCCTGGCTGAACGTTCGTGAATTTTAACAGCGCGCATTAAGCAAACAAGTATTATCAGAGCAGGTTGAGTAACGCAGCATTATGAGGAGAGCGGGAAGGTAAAAGATGCATCTGTTCATATCTGTCAAGTCCTAGACACGCAAGGCTAACATAGAGGCTACGCTGTAAGATCTCTCCTTCTGTATATAAACACAGTCAAATTTACCATAGTGAGACTAATTCTCTGGAAGAGGTCAGGTGAACCACTGAGTAACCACAAAGCACCTCATAGTGCGCACATGCAAAAAAGCAGCTTTGTGTGGATACAGCACTGTATAGAGTCAGTGTGGCCACTAAATGGTGGCAGAGCCTGTCATTGCAAATTCACGTCTTCTGTGAAAGCTCTTTATTTAGCATTTACGTTTGTTGCTGGTCAGTTATTTCTATTGTTTGTTAATGTCTCACCTGTCTTGTTAAGCTGCCATATTAAGCAGATTGCATAATTGATTCCCTACAAAAATACAGACTAATCATCCTGTATTTGTGTCTGTATGAAAGGATGCAACAGATGTTGAATGTTTATTTCATGGGACAAATGTGTAAAACATGTAAAAGATGGATGTGAGGGACCGTACCGGCATGCTTTCTAATACAGCCACCAGGCGGCGACTCTTCTGAATCTCATAAAATCTGGATCTGTCCTCCTCTATGTGGAAATTCTCCTGATGAGTTTACTGTTCTGGTGGCTGATTTCAGGCCTTATTGTTTGCTTTTAAAATTATGGCCCCCGTCAGTGTTAAAAAGGAGGATAAACCAGGTTATGCTTTATCGTGCGATCGACCTGTCGCTGGCGAACCGTATCCATCATTTTTTCAGTCACATCCATGCCTTACTCGTCACTTATGGTTACAAATCATTTCAAGTCTCAGCTTGATCCTTCACACCGGGGCTTTTGTATTGTCCAAATTTGTGTGTTTTGTTGTCTGCAAATATGACTTTTGTGTTGTTTTTCTCTGATTTTTCATCTGACGGCTGCTTGTGTGCTGACAGAACATCTTACACAGGTCTCGTTTCAGTGCTGGATGTTATCCCACTCACTGGCCCATTAACCACTCTGATACAGCTCAGCTCTGTTTGTTTTGATAGCACAGCAGTGATACAGATGAATGTCTCTCTCTATTATGATTTCATTAACAGAGACCGTGTCATTTTCCCACTCTGTGCAGCTCATGGTCTCTGTGGTTTTCCATGGACTAGTCTGCCCAGAGACCCACTGCCTTCTTCTGCCTCCAGAGTGGGTTACTGGGGGATAAGTCTGGATGACCTCCCTGGTATACTGAAGGGGCAAGGACCCAGGAGATAAAATGTGAATAAAAGGACAAAACAAGTAGAACCAAAATGGAAATCTTACGATCTCGCTAGAGGGAAATATTTTATTCTCCTCAACTGCCACAGCTTGAGTTTGAGCAAGGTCAAAGCAATAAATGTAAAAATGACAGGGAACCAGGCTCTATGAGACTACGTTTAAAGTTCATGTGTATGTGACACTATCAAAGTAATGGTTTTGACCTTGAGTTGTGATTTTTTTTTTTCAAAATACTTTTCTGACTTGCCAAAAATCAGCTTAATGCCACAACAGAAC
Organism: Etia nguti; assembly: GCA_015106755.1. Taxonomy (NCBI): domain Eukaryota; kingdom Metazoa; phylum Chordata; class Actinopteri; order Cichliformes; family Cichlidae; genus Etia; species Etia nguti. The sequence continues at coordinate 42,652 of VUQG01001160.1, read as the reverse complement.
AGAGTTATGAATTCACAGAACCCTTGGACCAGAGGTGTCAAACATCGGCCCGCCATATCTTGCCCACTGGGAGACTTTCTAAATGTGAAGGGGTGCATAGATTTTGCACTTTTAACTGTTTTTTTTTTTTTTTGTTTTTTAAGTTTTATAGCTTTTTCTATTGATTAAGACTTCCCTTGTTGCCATTCATACAACACCAAAAATTGTAGTTACTTAATAGAGAAATGATTAAATGACAGAAAAGTTTCTGTTTTCCAGTATTTACATCATTATGAATACAGCTGCCTGGGCAATGAGCTACCAGAGCTTTTTCTGTTATTTTACACTTTTATCATAAAGAAAACTGAAATGTGTTGTTGAGATTGCACTTCTTTTTCTTATATTAAGATATGTCAGGGTTAAATGTAAAGTTAGACATCTTGAAACTCACAGAAAGTGGAGTTTCACTGATCCGGCCCACTTAAGATCAAAGTGCCACTTATGTGGTAGTTTGACATCCTGCATTCAACAATCGGAGCACTACGGAGTTACAAAATCTTGTACAAAATGCCAAATGTGATTTTTTGTCCTGTCTTTCTCCCCTCACCCCCAAACTGGTCACGGCAGATGGCTTTCCCTCCCTGAGCCTGGTTCTTCCAGAGGTTTCTTTCTCTTAAAAGGAAGTTTGTTCTTCCTCCTTTCGCCAAGTGCTTCCTCGGCGAAAGTAGGGGTTCATCTGATTTTTGGGTTTTTCTTTTTATTATTGTAGGGTCTGTACCTTACAATATAAAGGGCCTTGAAGCTACAGTTGTTGTGATTTGGCGCTATAGAAATAAAATTGAATTGAACTTGATTCTGGCATACTTTTGCGTCATGTAGAATTCAATCTGTTCACTCTGTGCAAATCTTTTAAAAGTGGTCATTATGAGCTATGAAACTGTTTCAGTATGCCAGTGAAAACACCTCAGATGGTATAAAAGATGGACATAGCTGCTGTGATGTCACCCATCGGTTGTGAAGTCCCACTTAAAACCTCAAACATTTTCCCCATTGTCTTCTTGGTGTTTGAAACTGAATGTGTTGAGCGAAGGTGTGGATCTGACTGCACAATCACACACTCTAAGTTTCAAACCACAGGCTAACTGACTAATGAACTGTGACTGACAAGCCATTAGCCATTGGGCATGTCCTGAGATGTACACAGCTAAATTTAGTTGTGTACAAATGTTTCCAGTAAAAATTACAGGTGCAACAAACCTTTTTTTAAACTTCCGCTCAGCCCTTTTCTTAACATGCCGATCGTTCTTTTTTCTTCCATAAAACAACCTTAAAATCTTAAATTCATATAAAAAAAGTTCAATTCTATGTAGATCCTACATTGTAAAGAAACATAAGTCGTGGTGCAAATACGGTTGTTTTGTTCCTTGGACATTTTTTGTTCTTTTATACTTTTTGACCATTGTGGTTGGTTGCAATCATAGCACGTCATAGCAACGTGTCTGCACGTCCTGTGACATCATTAATATGCAACACAAAGCTACAGAAAAGGTGAACGTCGAAGCAAACATATACCTGCTGCTCAGTCTGTAGCTTTTCGTCAGACTCAGGGAACACAATGTTGTTTTTTGTAGCCATTTTCTTTGTCGCCGAGTTTCAAACATGACGGTTTTGATTTTTGTGAACGAGACGCTCTCATGACTCATTGAGTGATGCTACTGACCAGCCAATCGGTGGCATGCAGTCTGATGACGTCACATTTTAGTACCTCTTTGAATCACTTGGAACCCTGGCTGAGCAGGTACTAAAAAGTACCTTGTACTAGGTACTATGACCTAATGGAAAACCCTGCAAACCGTGCTGAGTCGATCCAAGTAGGTACTAATGGAAAAGGGGCTTTAGTGATCGTCTGGCAACCTCTGGCTGTGAGGAAAAAAATCTGCATACATGTAAATGTGTTGATGAGTGGTTGCAGGAAGAGACTGGGTCAAATCAGTCAGAACCTGGGTGATGCACCAAAAATCTGCTTGTGACTGCTTTGGTTGGCAGCAGATAACCACGTGCATCTGTAGTTTGTACGAAAGACGCAGACTTGCCTGTAAACACTCACCATTTTACTCTTTACTCTCCAGAAACCATATGCCAACGCATCACAGAATACACACTTTCCCCGGTAATCAGTGGTTACCGAGGTGTCACGGACCCTCTCTAGGTTGTGGTGACTCAGGCTTTAGCAACTGATGCCAGGGACCACTCACACCCAGTCAGGGAATACATATTTTTTCCTGTACAACCATTGGTAGCTAACCGGTTTCTTGGGCTGTTTGACTGAGACCTTAGTTGAAAGTTCTGTTGCATTATTTATATGGGAATAGAGAGGACACAAACTCAAAAGAACAAGTCAAGTCTTGGCGATCCTGTCCTCACCAGGAAAACAGACAACACAAACAGGGCACAGAAAATGTTTGCCATCAAAATAAAAGGTTGTGCCTTAGTGCTGTAAACAAGATTTCAGAAGGTGTAACTTTTATTCTAATGGTCTCCGTTTCCTGTTTGTGTTGTATGCCTGTTACCTACACCTTAAGTGTGACATCAAGACAAAACAGGAATAAAGAGCTTTTCTTAAATTGTTGAAGTTGTTAGGTGAAAAAGGATTTTTCATTCCATTGTCGCTTTTCAATAGTTTGACCCCACACTCATACTGAGGGTTGTTATGGTTGCATATTACTCACTACAACACTGCACATCTACCGAAGGGGAGCCTTGGATGTAGTGGAAACAGAAATGCAAAACGGCTCACGTTCACTAACCCCCATCAACTCCTCCAGACCTACAAAACATTACGGTTGGCCCCCACTTATCTGCTGTATTTAAATTCACAATTCCTTATCCAGCCTACAGTTTACAAATGAACATGAAGCTGCACGCTTGTGTTTGGGAGACCGCTTTGTAGATAGAGTTTACAGCCTTGTGGTCTAAACTGTTTTTGTTGTAGAACTCCGTGTTTCAAAGCTCCTACGTTTTTTGTTTTTTTTTCAAGTTTTCTTTTGGTGTTTTAAAGCCAAGATTCATTTTTCTATTTTTGAAGTTTACCATTCTCATTCTGCAGAGCAGTAATTTTAGAAATGGCTCCATGGGCTGATTTACTGATACACAGAGGTCAGCAGTTTGATTTACTCACTTCCTGTAGTGCCTGCCTGTTATTTGTTCTCATGTTTTTTTTTCTCTCTCTTAATGGTTTTCATAGCCGGTAAACATTTCTCAGTGAAGATAGCTGTTTCCCCCCCCCCTATGTTATCTAATTGATAACTCTTCAGTCATGGAATTTTTATTTTCAACAATAATTTTCATCGAATTGTGGGATCAAAGAGATAATTGTTACACACACGGTTTTGATAACTAGTTGATAATGATGGATAAAGTGTTTTTACTTTCAAATAACTATTTGGAGGGAGGCAATAATGTGAATCGATAGTGATCTGTTAGTAGTTGATTGATTGTGTTCAGTCCAGCCTGAAATGACCTGTCAGATGGTGGAAAAAAATGAGGTCAGAGGTCATCAGAATCAGATCAGCGGAGCTCCTGCCCGCTGCCACTGTGGTCATCTCTCCCTGCGTCTCTGATAAAGACGAACAGTGTTTGTTTTCTGGTGGGTTTCTGCATGTCGGAAGTGAAATCGGGCCGTCCTCCAAGAGCAACATGTGGAACTAGAAATAGAAGGTTGAGATTTGCAAGGGAGTTCTGATGGAAAGAAAACAGAAGATAGAAATGTTAAGAAAACTAAAGGGAAGCAGAATATCTCCTACTGGGCTGCTAGGAGTCTGCTATTGCTGTGCTGAGTTCAGTAAATGCTTTCAAGTAAAAGAACAGCGGTAACCTCAATCAGTTATCAAAGCTTTGTCACAGCATGAGATACTTACAGACTATGCAGCACCAAGGAACAGTGTTAAAATGATCTATTATTACACTTGATGACTGAACTCATACCCCCCCATCATCATTCGCCGTCAGCCCATTTGTTATTAAAGTGCTGGAATGTGTCTGGTACTTCATCATGGCGACCGACGCTGAGCGGTCACTCTGCAGCAGGAGACCTCATGACCGAGCTACGCTCTCACCCACCAGCTCACAAATGGTGCAACAAAAAACCCAAGAAAAAAGACGCATTTTGAATCCGCATAAACAGACTAAACTGTAGTGAGACAAAGATGAAGATGGCAAAAGAGGCAGTGGTGATGGGGTTCAGAGTTGGTCCACTGGGCACTAATCTCTACATGTATGAAGGAATATGTATGTAATATAATGAGCATCATTTTCTTTTTGTTTTTAACTGCTATGCCAAGGCTGATCTTACACTGTATTTACTCTAAGAATATAAATCCATAGTTTAGGGACTTCAAAATGTGGACAATGAAAAAAAATATACAAATATCAACAAAATGAAAACTGGATTGGTATGACATGACATTGTAATTTATGGTTCCCTAGGGTTAAACTAGTATAATTTTAGACACCCTATATCTCAGTTCAGATACATAGAGTATGGTACCACACCTTCATGTAACGTGTGGTTGCTCACCGTCAGGGTTTTGAGTTTTGGGATGTTTTTAATTTTCTGTGACCTCATGATTGGCGCTTTGGGATTTTGAGATGCGATCGTTGTGTTTTTTGTTGCATTCTCCCTCAAGCTGTGTGTTCTTCCTTGTGGTTCATCTGTGCTTGCCTTTTGTTAGATTATTCAGCTGCCCTTGACAGTTGCCTGAGATCATCACGCTTCCGTCTGCATTTTATGAACATTTGCAACTTGGGCTTTTCCTGTATATGTGTATTCCATCAGGCTTGATATTCCTGAAACTAGGTAAGTAGTAAGTAATGGCACCAGTTCTGAGCTGAACTTGTCCTTAAGCTTCTTGGAAACAAAGCCACGCAGATCCTAATGGCGTGTGTTTTAATGACAGATCTACTAACCAGTCACAAGTGGTGGTTGCCAGAAAGTTGTACAGAAAGTTTCATCTTATAGCATTAGCCACAGTTTATTATACTAGTTTGGAATGTTGCTTTTTCCTTTTTCCTAAAATGCTTGGTTGACCAGCCAGTGAACCCCACACACATATAAACACATGTATGCAGTCCTTCCTCTGTCTGAGATCTATTTCAGTGTTTCTGCCAGTTTACTTGCCAAATGTATCATTGCCAGAAGGGTAATCTGTTCTGGTCTGACTCCCCATTAGCTACTTTATAGTCGCGGTTGGCTGACTGTATCGCGCTCGTTATGAGCAGGTGACAAGGACAAGATGAAGATGGAGGGCAATGCTAGATCCCTGTCACTACAGTCTGGTTAGCCCAGTGTGGAAGGGTGGGGGGGTGGGGGGTGGGGTAACATTTAGTTTTCTGTGTTGAGTGTAGCACTTGCATTAATACTGTAAATCTTGAAAATATTATACATATTACGATATGCTATGTAATGCAAGCACTTGGTGACAGTAGGAAGGAAAAACTCCCTTTTAACAGGAAGAAGCCTCTGGCAGAACCAGAGGACCCGTGACCTCTCTTTTTCACAGTCAATTATGATCTGAAACTTACTTGAGGGCCTGCTGAACCTTACAACCAAAGAAGCGAGTAATGATGGAATATTTTGTTTTTCTGAATTTTTATTTTTATTTATTTATATATTTTTTTTGACAAAGGGGAAAAAAGTTAATATTCTTTTCTTTGTTTCAGTAAAAAAGGTGCTTTTTTTCTGAGAAATGTTCTCTCAGCCCGGCATTGTTTCAAAACTCATCTGGAAGCAGAATTGTGTTATGGGAGGAAAAAGAAAAGGAGATCAATGAGAATGAGAGAGAGAAAGGAGACGACAGGTGTGCACACATGAAAACTTACATTCAACAGTGTTATCATTATTAAAAACATGAGAAATATCTGGTTGCCTCCTTTTCCATTTAATATAAGGTACTTCAGAGCTTTCAGTGAAGTTCTGTAGTGGTGGTTACTTTTCATTTTCTCAGTAAGGGACAGTGTATGCTATTCCAAACTGATGTCAATATCTTCCTTTATAATATGTTGGATTATTGGGGAAAGAAAAATACCTGATCATCAAAACAAGCTGGCTATGAACTTTTACCAAACATTGGCACCCATAAGTCTATAATTTGTTGATATATGCATGACAACAATCAATACAGCTCAGAAATCCTGCGAGAGGCTGGGTAGACCCCAGGCAGGTCACCAGTCCATCCCAGAGAGCCAGAGTAGCAACACAGGCACCTGGGAGACCAAGGTCAGCTCAAATGTTCTTGCACCTTGCCCCCGAGCCCGCTTTGTGTTTATCAGTGAATGCCGTCATCCTAATCGGAGACTTTCTCTCATTTCTCATTTCAACCGTGGTCCTGTTTGATCCTGTGAATCAGAGGTTACTTTGACTGTAGCTCAACATCAAAACATACTCCATCAGCACCCAGCTATTAGATCCCACTGTGGCCTTGACTGGTCTAGTTTCATTGTTTATTCTTTGTTGCATTTCACGCTCGTCTTGGTCCTTTTATCTTTCTCCCTCCTGGGTTTTATGTGGTTTTGGGTACAAGCAAGAGTTATCAGTGCCTGTTAAACCTGGTGAAGCTAGGGAAGGGTCAAGCATTGGCTAAAGGCACAGAGGGGCTGATATCAGTCTGTTTATTTATCTTTTTTATAGACGTTGTTTTACCCGTAGACTCGCCTTATCAGACATGAGTCAGTTCTGGTTTTTTGTGTTTATAAAACGACTGTTTTTGTATTTTTCTCCATGCCAGTGCCTGCATTTCCTCTGAACGTGACCTGCGTATAGGTCACAGACTACCTGCATGGTTCCCTCAATTTCCCCTAAAAGTGCAGCAATGACCATCATGACGCCAAAAAACTTTAATGAGCCTGATTAATGAGCAGTTCTTTTGAGTCTGTTTTAGCATCAGACAAATTTTAGTGTCTGGTGAGTTAAATCAAAGCCATCTCAAGTGGGTCAGATGTTTGGATCTATTTTCAGATGTATATTAACTCATGTCTGCAGCTTCAGATTGTGTTAGTGGATTTGGCTGGATATTAAGGAGAGAACAGTGATTTGTTGCTCTTCCATTCAATGCTGAAAATATACATACATACTGATTTGGAAGTTGTTCCCTCAGCCGTCCGCTCAGAGACAGAGATAGTATCTTTGAAGAATTGTCTGCAACAGCCAGAACATAACTTACTTCGCACAGCCTGCTAAAGCTGATAGCACGCCAACATCTGTGTGTGCGTATGACTGTGTCTGTATATCACCCTCTCCCTCTGTCCTCTTCTTCACATCTGCTTCAGCAAAAACATCTAAAAGTCTTCATAGAAATCCCCATTTCCACAGGAACAGCAGATACATTAATTATCTCTGAACAACTTACAAATAAGTAACAACACATTGAACCAGTTATGTTACTTTGAATAGGGAGGTAGTTCATTATATTCATATTATGAATATGATTATCTGTTCTTATAAGAGTGAGATATGTCAGTAGTGAAGTTGCCCTCATCAGTATTTTTATAACACAAAGAGAGCCACAGCTTGTTTTTTTGTTTTTGTTTTTTTAAGTCTCCTGGCTCCTCGTTTTGTTTTAAAGCACGCATTTAGATTTTTTTTTCTCCACTGAGGATTTTATGCTGACTGTGCATACAGTACACTCATTCAAAAACGTGAATGGTAAATTAATTTTTTTAGTCTTAAAAACCGATCGACCAATTACATATTCAGCTGTTCATGCACACATTCACTTCAGTTTTATTTATATAGCTTTCAGTTTGCATTGAGTTGCTTTTAGTGTAAAGACCCTACAATAATACAGAGAAACCCCCAAATCTCCATCAGAACCAGGCTCGGGGAGGGGCGGCCATCTGCTGTGACTGGTTGGAGGTTGAGGGGAGGGAGACAGGACAAATGGGACGAGATGAATAATAACAAATGATTGAATGCAAAGAGGTGTATAAACACAGAGAGTGAAAAAGGTGAGTGAGGAAGAAACACTCATAATGCGAAGCCCCCAGCAGCCTAGCCCTGTTGCAGTGTAACTAAGGGATGTTTCAGGCTCACCTGATCCAGCCCTAACTATAAGCTTTCATTGGTTCAGCACTTTAGTCTGTGCTCTCTATGTCAGCTCTTTCAATATGTTGAATGCAGATAACACACATGTATGTTCAAACTAATACTGTATTATTTAAAACAGTCTCCCTTGCCTAATTTTTTTGTTTTATTTATAATAACCTGATATACATTACAGTGTTAGAAGAGGCCGGTGTCAAGCATAGGTTTAGTGATTCTTGCTTCTCTGAATTCCAGCAGTTGAGTTATTTTGAGCTGCAATTCATTTTACTATTTCTTTCTGCATGTGTGTGCGTGTGTGTGTGTGTGTGTGTGTGTGTGTGTGTGATCACAGTTGGTTCAAGGTTGTCTAAAATATGAAAAACTGAGAGCGCAGCTGGTACTACCACACTCTTAAAGCATTCTGGGACTGCGCTTAATGGTTCCATATCCACCATCTGGGGCCGGGCCGTTATTTGCTCCCTGCTTTATCATTTGTAAAGCGGCCGGTGTTTATTCAAATAGCTTCAGAGAGGCAGAGACTTCAGTCTGTTCCAGGTCATTCTGGTCCACCACCTGTGTTTGCAGGGAGCGCCTGTCCACCGTGGCTTGTAAATTTGCGATCAGAATTGGCCAAAGAAAACATTATTTGGAGGTCAAAGGTTATGAAAGTGGCATTAAGTTCACTTAAAACTATTAATTACCAGTGTCAGTAAAAAAAAAAAGAAAGAAAAAATCAGTCATGTTAGTCTGTGTGCGACCAGTGCGTGACCTTTCCCCATCTTCTTGTGATTCTCAAAGCTTTTGTGGCAGAAGCTGGAAAAAGTTCATATTTAACGAGGTAACAATAAACTCACTCCATACCCACCACCACCACCTCCGGCTCAACTGTGCCCCACCTGCAGTGGTTTTAATCTCCTCTGTGAGGCTTGCCGAATACTTTCAGAGGAACTGCTCTAATCTCTGAGTTGTCAAACCCCAGGAGATTTTCAACAGAAACGCGCACACTCCAAAGTCAACTTTAACATGCAAATTGTCCAACCGCCCTACAAAACTGTTGCTGAGTCAGTTTTTTGCATTTAGCACGTGTGACTCATCTTTCTTCATCATCTTGCCTCCCTCTTGATGATACTTCTGTTTTTCCACTGAGGAACAAAATGCAAGTTGATGAATATGTGGTGGACTCCCTGTTGTGTAACCAGCTGTGCTTTACTGTTGCTCTTTGCTCCTTTGCATCACTCTGGATGCGTCTTTGAGAGAAATCTGCTGCACAATATGGCAGAGACTAACGGCTTATACCGCTGGAAGCACAAAAAAAGCACCTTTTTTGTTTTGGCGTAATTTTCATAAAATTGCATTTTATTAATGATGATTGGCAGAAAAAAAGTAATAATGAAAAAAATGATATCAGTTACCATATTGCTGGCCAGCTGCATGCAGCAGCGCTCATCCTTGCTCCATATCAGTAAATAGCTCAAACGGGAGGATCCAGGGTGAACGCACACACGCACACACGCACACACACGCACACACACACTCTTACTTCCAGCTCATCTGTAGGAGAGCAGGGAGGACACATTTTGGCCCCGGCTAATCCAGACACAACCTGCTGAAACAAAAGAGGGCTTCATACACATAAATATCTGACACAAAGGTATAAAACACACCTGAGAAAACATGAACACACACAGATTTACACAGTTAAATGTTCTAGTTGATTCTGCGTGACACCAAAACATCATCATATTCTTTAACTAAAAGGGGGAAAACTAGAAATGAGTTCTTAATTTAAAGACGCTCCACCTTAATGCCAGTCTGCTGCGTATGGGAAAACAAAGTATTCCTCGGGTCACTGGAATCCCTGTGTTTCTAGAGAAAACATTGGGGCTAAGGTTGTCGAGTTTTCATTTGAAGATAATTTGTTGTTCGTGGAGCAGGAATGTGTTCCATTGGCCGCGGGGGCCATCAATCTTTAAACCAGATTGGTCGACTGGTCAGATGCCTGAGGGCTCCTCGGGGATAAGAGGCAGCCATGTTAAAGTGGAGAGTGAAAGTGAGTGTGATTCTTTGTGTGAAGAAAGAAAAAAGAACAAACAGGAGAAAGGGAAAAAAAGAGGGGACGTGGTAGAGACTATCCTGTAGTGTGCTGCTGGCTTTTTTCTCAGCACGAGTCCTATCAAAGATCAGAAGGCTTATCATGATGGATCAGAGGACATTTATCAGCAAGACACAGAACAAAAGACGCAAATGTGTCTTTGTGTTCGTCACTGAAGCTGAGAGGACTCTCAGACTGTGAGAATGTTAACACCAAAGATTACAAGAAGAGTGACCTCTGATATGAAATGTCCACATTTGGATTTTGTTGCTTTTAATTTAGGGCCTTAATGGACAACTCTGACCATTACCAGGTGGAGATTCACCTGATAAATAGAATACTAACACTAAAGATGGCTTCACTCATTTGGCTGATAAACTACAACTGAATGAAGTAAAGATGCTAAAATGTTAATTGCAATTAAGGAGAAATAAAGAGTGATTTTATTATAGTCTTTTCAATTCTATATGTTTGGTCTTTGAGCTAGTACAAAATAATCTTTCTTCATCTTAAACTAAGCTGATCTTGTTTCATCCACTGTCTGAAACAAGCTGCTTTACCTCTCCCTTGAAGACAAGAAGAGATCCTCTCTCATTTACATCACAGATATAGAGTAAAAGAAACAATAATTAGTCTTACTCCCAAACTATGAATGTGAATTGTGAATTGTTATCTCAGTCAGCAGCGGCAGCATCTTCTCCTGGGTGACTGTGTGAACACAGAGGAAGAAAGAAAAAGAAGAAGGAGAAACACTTTTAGGAAGTAGCCCGTGTGCCACTTTCAGGTTCAGAAGAGTTGTTGCTAGTTTGCTGCCCAATCTGAACATAAAGTTGCCTGACCTCCTGGTCCCATGTCAGATTAAAAAATATAGTTAAGATGTACGCGATTCACTAAAATCTCCAGCTATATGTGCGACATGGTTTGAATATGAATAGTCTTGCTGAAGAACAGTAATGAAAACATCTGGTGTGAACAGGTGATGCACATTTGAGCATAATTAAAAGACTCCAAACAAAAAACTCAGAAGTCGCCTGATATTCAACCAGAATTATGAACTCATTAAACTTTTCCCAAATAAATACATTTCTACCATAAATCAGTGCAGAAAAGATACAAATCACTGCATGATAATCCAGCAGAATGCAAGAAATGAAGCATGCGATGCTCTAAATATCCTGGTGGAAGACCGATAATAATGAAAGTGTAAAAGCAGGGCATGGCTAAGCCCTCTGCTGCTAATCATAGCATGCATTTTTCTAAAACAGAAAAAAACAGTTTCCCCCTCTCATCTCCTTCACCTTGAAAAGGCGACCTAAAACAAAGGTTTTCTGAGATATCTTTCCTTACTTCTACTGCTTAGTAGAATAAAACACTGTAGTTAAGATTATAACTAGACTGCATTTTATTAGCTCCATTATCAGGCAGTTGAATCTTTGTGTCGCAGTGCAGTGGCTATATTGTTACGGTCCAGTCATGCATGCATACGGAGGCAGGACTCCTGCACCCAATAAACTCATCATAACTCGATGGATTTTTCAGCCAGTTTTCAAGTTGTTTGGTTTGGTGCTCACTGGTCAGCCCCAAGGTGTCGATGACAACACTGATAAAGATGGTGATTTTTTCTTTAGAAGGAAGAAATGAGACAAAGTAAAGCACACGTGTTTTCTTACCTGCATCTTATTAACGCATTCACGTATATTCAGCATATTGTGCTAAGAGGATAATACGCAGTCACACTGGCTCACATTTCAATACTGAGCCATTCATTTAATTCCCAACACGTCAGTTCGCTCTGAAACAACATAAGCCATATTATAAGAACACAAACTAAACAGTGAACAGTGTGTAACAGTACTAATGATGTAGCAGGGACTCGCCTTTCTTTTGGTGACAAACTTTAGGGTAGGTAATTTGGGATAAAACTCCTGGATTTGACTGTAAGTCAGTTTAATGTTCTCTAAAGTGATGGAAACATGACTCCGTGTGTGTCGGCCTGCACGTCTGGATGAGTGCACATGTACTCCTCTTTCCAAGACTCTTGTTGACGGCTGAACAAAGTAGTCTGACGCGCCGAATTCTCCTCATGACAAGCACTTTTAACACCGCGCACCTCCTTCCTCCCTCATCCTCTCCTCCTGCTAACCTCCCTCCCTCTCTCTCTCTCTCTCTGTTCCTTGTGGAGTTGAAGAGTTGAATCGTGGGTCAGCAGTTCTCTTGCGCAGAGAGCCAGACTAGATTTCCAGATGGTGAAGTCACCATCTATCTCTCCTCATCAGCTTAACACAGATACACCCAAACTCATACAGCAGGCAGTCACATTTAACCAGTGCGCAGAGAGTAAACAACAACACACTGCTGCTGTCTAACCGTGCCTGTTTACTCTGATGTACAGAGTGTTAAACAAATTGAGACATGTCAGTGCTATAATTGGTTCCAGAGGAGGAGCATGATGGGAAGAAAAGTGCTGAGTGGACACTTCCGTTAAGAGGGGGAAAACCCACTTTAACTGTGATACTTTAAAGCTTCAAACTGTGTGTGTGTGTGTGTGTGTGTTTGGGTCCACTGGTGGCAGTTTGCCAGCATCTCCGGCCTGCAGAACATCCATTTGTCTTCAAAGGGAAGAACAAGCAGACTAAAGAAAATACAAATACATCTCAAAATCAAGACATCATTTTAAAAGTTGGACGTCTTGTTTGAGAAACAGGGTGTCTTAATAAATGCTGAAGACTAAATGCGTGCAGCTGTTTGGCACCCAAACATCTGCTTCCAGTGGCTTTGTGAACTTTGTTTTCACTTCTTTTCTTGTGTTTGTGTCCAGATGTGGTCTGTTTTACACGAGGATGATGAGGAGGGAAAAAAGCGTGCAAGTACTGGAGAAGCCTGTTAAAAATAAACAGAAAGTTACCGAAACTGGTGTCTGGTACTGTGTGTCCATGTGTGAGCGTGTTGTCATGACAACAAGACAGCTGGCAACACCAGGAGAATCAGTCAGAGTGAGATAACCTTAAATAGGCGGCGGTATCGCCGAAGACAGCACAGGGGGAATCTTAGATTTTAATGTATGTTTGGAATATGTGAACGCCAGAGCTGAGAGGAGACAGCGGTACTATGACGTGACTCTTTTCATGTTGGCTTCAGACTTTCTTAGTCTGGGCCAGGCAAAAAGGTCAGTACGCTGAGTGATTTCAAGCTTCACAATCAAATAAAAGCAATGCTGATGACGATTTTTATAAATATATTTAAAATATTTGTTTCAAGTGTGTGATTTACATCCAGCATGTCGGTCACATTATTTAGAGTAGTGACATGGAAAGGATGGAAAGGAGACTTCAGAGATGTGGCACATCTTTTTAACTGACTGTTCGGTTAAATCCATCAGCACAAAGATGGAAATTAATTTCTATCTTACACTGTTATGCAAATTGTAGAGTTTGAGGTCATCGTGATAAGCAGTCCTCTGGTCGAGTTCTTGAAAGCTGCTGCTGAATAAGCAGAGGACTATTAAGTGTGCCAGCAGGGCCGGAGCCAAGGGGTGGCCACTGCTCTCACCACCGTTTGGCCACCTCCCAAACAGGAATCACTCTCCTTAGAGTTATATATTAATATGTACAACTTTACAGAATTAAACAGCATGTGTACACACTTCCTGCTATGGATCGATATCCCCGTAATAACAACTGAATTTCTTTATCAGATATCCATCCAAATACTCGAGAACAGTATGAAGCTTTGATTGATAGGCATAAAGGCTTTGATTATAGACATAAGTGTTGCTGTTATTCCCCAACTGCCATTTTAAAATTTAGCAAATATGCTACGACCTTAGTCAGCAATTTAAAAAAAAAAAGAAAGAACAAACACTCCAACTTTGCGACTGTGATGCAAAGAATGACCAAGAAATGGACTGTGCCGCCAACCGCAAATTGCAATGCAGAAAACAAACATTAACATTAGTTTCTGTTTAACAATTTGGTTTCAGGCTAGTTACACCTATAAAAATGTTCTAGCTTTGCCAGTGAGTGCCAGTCAGTCCTCAAACCATGGCAACAATGTGGAACTCAATTTTCAATTAAATCCATTTAGCGCCAAATCACAACAACAGTCACCTCAGTGCACTTTATGTTGTAAGGTAAAGACCCTACATTAATACAGAGAAGACCAAAACAATTAGACAACCCCCTATGAACAACCGCTTGGCGACAGTGGGAAGGAATAACTCCCGTTTAACAGGTGCGAAGAAAACGTTCCATAGCTATTCGGTTCATCTGCTCCTTCCATTGATCCACAGGTCTTATGGTTGTGACTCTTCACTGGAAGCTTCAGTCAACAGCCACTTTATTAGGTACATCTCTGCAACCTATTCAGTCCGAAACTTTTCCAAAATCCTGCGTTTTCAGTCTCTATTGACAATTTTTGTTCAGAAAGTTGATTTTTAATAATAATAATAATAATAATAATACATTTTATTTATATAGCGCCTTTCAAGACACCCAAGGACACTTTACAATAGGATAAAACACATAATAGAACAATGACAAAATAAGGAACAATAAAAACACAAGCACAAGATAAAATTAACAAACAGTTAATTTTACTTTATGGATTAACAGTTGGTGGTACTGATGCTGGAAAGAGATACTTTTATCCACTCCCTTATCATACATAATTTTTGTTTTTATCTTAATATTATAAAAGTAAAATATACGTAGTTGCAATATTCTTAATCTTCTCACATTTCACATTGAATGCACTGGCGCTGTAGATATATTTTATCACAATAATTAGCAGAGGTGTAGAGCTACTAGAGTAGCGTTGCATGGTTCACACTTTAAAATAATCCTTATTTATCTTATACCAGGCCTTGGAGTAGGATTTCAGTTAATCCACCATCTGAAACAAAGTATTTTGGCTCCCCCACCACTCATGCCGGCCTGTAGCAAGCAAATTATTTTAACAGTAGATGGGCGGAGCTTCTAGAGCTGTGCCTGAGATGACAATACATCTGCTCTTACTGGAACCGTATAGAGTCAAGATTTCTGTTCCAATTTGGAGCAATCAGAAGTCACAAGTTATATGTGCAAGTCACAGATTACTTACACATGCAGTGACATAATTTGACATTTGGACATGTTTAATATTAGCCTCCTGGAATGTAAGACACACATATGACAGAAATATTTTAAAAATTGTTTATCTGTGTCAGCAAGCTGACTCTACTCAACAGTGTTGTGTCACCCTGAACTCGATTAAGAAACATATCAGGCATGTCAGTTACAGTCAACACATTTCAAAATACACACTACAGTGATTTTTCTGCACTTAATCCTATGTAGGGTGGAACGAGCATAGGGAAGCGGCGTGTTTGTGAATGAGTTTTTCTGTTACAGTGCGGAGGCGCTCCATCACAGTCGTCCTCGTCTCTCTCCCTCTCTGTGTCTTTGTGTCATCCAAAATTATAGCCGCAGGGTCATAAACTGGTCTTGGGCTTGTTTCTTGTGGCTTAGCGCACTCTGTAACATGAGGAAGTTGGCGTGGCTTAAATGTGGGAGGCGGGAGAAGAAGAAAAGAGTTTCTCTCCTGGAAATAACAGTGTAAACGGCCTTTACGCACAGCTAGCAAGATTATTTTTTCATTGGTGATGTAGGCATTAAGAGCTAAATTAGCAAATATGTGGCGACAGAGGTGTGTCTAGATGGAGGGCCTCGGGTGCCACTGGCTCCCACCCAAAATATAAGCCCCCTCCGCAAACAGTGACACTAAAGTACTGTTAGTCTTACATTTTTAAATGCTATAGAGGATGGATAGGCCCAGAGTGGAAATGTAATTCATCACATTCACTTTAAATACTTTACTAAGGTACAAATTTGATTGTACTTGTGTGTGTTTTTAGTATTTGCTTCTTTCTGCTTCTACTCCAAAATGTGTCCTTTGTCCTCCATATGATTTATTTTAAGGTGCTAGTTATTCATCATTTTACATACTTTATTCAAATCGTCTAGAGTAGGAAAACTAATGTGGTATACACATTAATGAATCAATATTTTTGAACCAGTAATATAATGTCTATATCATGTTTATATTTTGTTACTTTAACACTCATCCTGCTGACTGTACTTTGGTGTTTTTCTTTCCTGTCATTACAATTTTTAATGAATTTGTCAGTGAATTTGTTCTTAATGATTATAATAATACATAATTGATTAGATTTTTGCTTTGATTTTATTAGTGCTTTTTAAAAGTATGTTTTGTAGTTTCAGGGTTTCCCTGTCAAAAGCAACCAAATTCATCTATGCAGCAATTTATGAAGTAGATATTAATTTAAATTATCATATAGTATCAAGAAGAGTAGTGGTACTCTAGTCAGTCATTTTAATTAAAATAGACTCCATTGCTGCATCCATTATTTGGATGGAGAATTTCCTAAAACGTAAATCATCAGAACATTGGAGGCCCCACCAATTCTACCCAGCACAGCTGGGGCATGCCCTGGTCGTGTCACACATGCAAAAAGAGAGTTGGTACTGCTACACCGCAAGGCCCAGTCCAGGCAGCAGTGACCCTGCTGGGAGTGAGGCATGTGCTGATGTTGCTGTCCAATTCTTAGCTGGAGGTTTACGTGATACAGGTGTTACCTTTGGTCCTGAAACACAGATAGCAACTGTCATATACCAGCATGCCCTGAACATAGCATGAGGCAAACTGTGTGCTCTGCCTGCCTGTAGCGTGTCTTTAGCTTCTTTGGTTTTTTGTTGTTTCTGGTCCTTGAGAGTCAAAGTTTGGTACTTGCTGCCAACAAAATGTCAGACTTGCTCCTGGTGGATGTTGGTCTCTGTCAGTGCTAACCTTTGTCAGAGGCTCTGTTCATAACTTTTAATGGGCTGAATTTATTAGCATATCCAAGAGGCGTAGGGTGTCAGATTCAGTGGACTCATCTCTGCTTTTTGCAGATGATGTGATTCTCTTAGGTGTCTCAGGCGGTGACCTCCAAGTGGGAGACATCTCAAGATCTCAAGGTGTTGTTCACGAGTGAGAGGAAAACGGGGCAGGAGACTGACAGAAACATGTTGTACAGGTGTGTTGTGAAGAGAGAGCTTAAGATAAAAGCTAAGCTATTGAACTACAAGGATCAAATCTACATTCCTGCCCTCACCTGTGGACATGAGTGACTGAATAAATAAGATTGTGTTTATTAGTGGTTGAAATGAGTTTCCTCTGAAAGGTGTCTGGGCTCAGACTTAGAGGTAGGGTGCAGAGCTTGGTGCTTGATGCTCAGTGTAGAGCTACTACTCCTCTTCATTTAAAGGAGCAACCCAAGGTGGTTTGGATGTCTCGTGGATGCCTAATAGGTCAGGTCCTGTCTGGTGTTTATTGTGTGTTCATTTCAGTTATTTTGTACTGGAATCACAATGAGCCTGATAAATAATAATAATTAAAAAAACAGCAGGAATAATATTTATATTGAAATGAGTGAAACCTCGGTGATACCAGAATCAAAGGATGCTAAATAAGCTTTTAAGTAATAATGTGGACATTAAAAAAAGTGTGTGCCATAAATTTCTAACTTTGCTTTGATATTAACAATAATAGTTTTTTCTTTAAATTACATTAATCACACAACTAATTTGCTGTTATGTTTTTTTTTAATTTATTTTATTTGCTGACAGTAATTTATTCTCGGGCTCCCCAGGGATCTCAGTTGGTAGTCTCTGATATGTAAATATGTCAGTATTAAAAAAAATTTTTTAAGGATTATGAATTTTTGTCATAATCCTTAATATTATCGACTTCACATTCACTACAGAACAATGTTTAAATTCTTGTGCACCAACACTTTTCATATGATACCACCTGTAAGAGAGCATAGAGCTAAGAATTAGCGAGAAAATCAAGCCTAGTTTTGTGTCTTTTTCACTGTGGAAGAAAATAAACTCTGTTCCCGGTTCCCCACAGCGGCCTGTGCCACTTTATTTTTTAAAGAAAATGCTAACAATGACCCTGCACAGTTTGTTGTGATGTTAGATTTTTTGTTTTTTATGCAGTTGAGCAATAAAGAATTAATTTTTAGAACAAAAAGCACTTGAAGAAAGTCGTATCAATGACTAATAACAGGATTAATAACCGGAAATAGGGGCATTTTTTAAAGGTTGTCACGCACAAGGAAAAATAAATTACCGGCACTTTAATTTTAATTATTTTTAAATTTTTCCTTAAATTTTCTTTCTTTGCATTTTTTTCTTTCGCATTTTTGTTAGTCTATCAGGAGGTCAGACGCGGTTTTTTGTTTGTTTTTGTGGTTTTAGCGCTGTGTTCTCGGCGTTTTGACGCAGGTGGAAGAGTTAAGACGCAGGTTTGCATTACGGGAAAAGAGCCGTTATTCTCCCTTCAGCCACGGCAACTACAGCACACGCACACGTGGAGATTTGAAGATAAATGGACTTTTCACGCACACTTTGGGAACTCTTATCGCATTATTCCCAAAGTAGGAAACTGATGACAGCAATGTTAGCAGTAAGGTGAGCCGTTAAAATGTGTTTTCGTTGTATGGACGAAACATTACATTTTAAACCACCGACACGCGCGTCTCTGTTCATTTATTTATGTATTTTATTCATTTCTCAGTGATAATTTCCTTTTTTTCTGGCCTTTCGGCTGCCATAAACCCGATGCTGCACTCTTCTTATTATTTTAGTGTTAGTGTGATTTTAATGTGTCGACAGCTTTTCAACGAATAAAATTAAGAAAATAGAATAGATAAAATAGAAAAACGCTGGTAAATACAGCAGCGGGCCTTAAAAGCTGCAGTCCCACATGATTTATTGGCACGCGGGGCGTTCGTGCGCAACCGTTTAAATTAGACCGTAACCCCGCCCCCCGTTTGTACTTAAAACAACTAAAACAATTAGATAAAAATGTAATATTATCTAATAATTTTAATCTGTGTAAAATGCTGCATTTATTTTCAGTTTGGAGGAGGAAGGTTAATTCGTTTCTATTTAAAGTGGACTGGTGGCCGGGCCTCCTTTGTCACAGGTGAGTTGAAATACTCTGTACGAAATATTTAAGTCGTCTTCAGAATAAATAAATTTAATGCTGCATGATTAAATGCATTAAAGAAAATTGCTACTGTCTCGGCCTGTCAACAATAAAATAGATTTATGGTTTGGGATATTGTCTTTCAACAAATAGTTAGAAAATTATGCTTGTTGAGGACTTTTGTTCCCAGATTTTCTAAATACAGGAAAAACACGTGGTTATAATTTTATTTCTGTGTCACTGAGGTCAAAGTTTGGCTTTATTTGTGTGCATCAGAGTGACTGTTCAGTATACAGTCGATGAATGAAGTCAGAGGGTGCGTTCCCTCATCACCTCCTGACTCCACCCCCTCCACCCTCCTCTGACACACACACATACACACAGACACATGCACAAGCTCAGAGAGTGGAGGGAAAAGAGGGCTACTCCTCCTCACTCCTCCTCACTCCTCTTTCTCCATTCACAGAGAAAGTTCTGAGCTCCTTCTTGAATGGACTCCATCTCTCTGAGCCAAAACTTGTTTACTGCTGTTGTGGACGAAAACTGAAGATCACAACTGATCACCCTGTCTGGTTTTTTTTTTCGTCTTTTTTCTTCTTCTTTTGCTGAGAAACTTGGCTGTAGAGACTTTGCTGTGTCGCCATGAACTTCTGTACTCCTGTCAGACTTGATGAGTTTCCAGAGCGCCTGTGTGTGGTGTCGTAGACGACTGATTCAGAGAAGAGCCGAGAAAAAGAAGAGGTACTCCTTACAGTGACTGAAAGACTCCCAAGGATTAAGAAGGTGGACACAGGGAGACAGATCAAATTTAAAAATAGCCTTCCTTTATCCCAGTTCTCTCCCCTGGACCACGATGGGTTCAGATGTACGCGACCTAAACTCCCTGCTGCCCCCGGTCCCGGCGGGCCCCAGCCCCGGCTGCCCAGCCCTTCCCGTCAGCACGGCCCCTCAGTGGGCTCCCGTCCTGGACTTCCACACCGCTCCCTCCCCTTACACCTCCCTGGCTGCTCCCCACTCCTCCCTGGGGGCGCACTCCTTCATCAAACAGGAGCCCACCTGGGGGGCCGCCGGTGACCCCCACCACCACGACGCAGACCCCCATTGCCTCAGCGCTTTCACCGTCCACTTCTCGGGGCAGTTCACGGGCACAGGGGCCTGCAGGTACGGGGCAGCGTTCGGGGCACCACCTCCTCCGCCGGCCCCGAGCCAACCGCCGCCCGTGGCAGCCCCGCACCACCACCAGCCCCCCAGCAGGATGTTCAGCAACCCGCCGTACCTGACCAACTGCATGGACACACAGCAGGCGGCCCGCAACCAGACAGGTAGGGTATGAGTTTGGGTGTTAGTACATCACCAATTTTAGAGTCAATTCTTCTTTCACAAGAACTTTTGACAGATGCAGCTTGAAGTCTTGGTATCATTTTTTTTCCTCTCATTCAGTTCAACACAAATCTTTTCTACTTTCTGCATCAGAAGGTGAAGTTCACTTTTCTATAACTTATCACATTTTTTACAAATTTTCCCCACTGTATGTAAATCTGAAGTTCACTGACAAATCTGTCCGTCATTAGTACATCACCAAAATTGATTTCACGTGGCTGACGTGTTCCTTCTCTGGCTCGACATCTTGGCTCGGGCTGATAGGACCCAGTACGTTACAAACATTGACTTCTTCTTAAACGCACACACAGGTTGTTTGAAAGGCGATCCAGCTTGTACTCTTACACAAGACTCCTGTTTGTTTCTGAAAAGGTGGTGTTAAAAGCATTCGAGCTTTAGGCATTAATGTTTAAGCCACAGATGTGTGTCCTGTGCAAACGGCCCATTTAAAAGATCACATCCATGAACTTCTTTGGATCTTTTGCTCATCTTGCTTTTAATCACAGTCACTGAATTTTTTAAAATAGGATTACAGTAATTACGATAATTCTTTTCTTTTGTGTCTGACTCCCTTATAAATTTATTTTTGGAGGTTTACTTTTATATAAAATAACATGTCCTGTGTTACTCATAACATATCTCTGAAAATCCCTAAAAAATATCATAATTCCAGGTGCAGTGCTTCATGTGAAACATTTTATAATATTACTGTTTCACAGTTTTTAAGGCAAAGAAAATTTTATCTGAAAAGTTTAAATTCTTTTACAAAATCTGATTGTCAAGCTCAACAATATTTTGCTCTGATAAATTTCGATGATTTGGCAATTGTGATGTATAATTCTTTAAACAGCAGCTTAATATGTAATAAATGCATGACTGCAGCAACATTTAGCACAACAGACGGGTGATGCATCAGCGCGATACATTTTTAATTAAATACGTCGCTGAGTTAACTTGAATTTATAATTTCTGTAATTAGAGTCGAGGGTTTTTCACATCTCAGCTGAGTTGTGGTTGTTTAGATTTCATTTCAATTTGTGTTTTATTCGGAGAAGAAAAACACTTTTCAGTTAACATCTTTAAACATTTTTCCGTTATTATTTTCATGTTGACGTGTAAATTATCTAAAGTTTCATTTTTTTCTGTGAATTTTTCTGTGAATGAAGTTCACCTGAACCACGCTCTGTGCATCGTCACATTTAACCAGTAAAATCCATCATTTTAACCAACTAGAGTTCAGTAATTAACTGTGAGCTGAAGCGTGTCCAAAGTCAACAGTGGGATTCATACCTTCTGAGTATCACACCCTAAACTTTTGTTTTTGTAAATGTTCATTTCAGGCAGGAGAATTCATCTGTTAGTGATTACCCAACTGATTAATTAGTAATAACATGCTTATCAAGCAGATCGTTTAGGAATAACACAGCAATCAAAGCGCTAAGCCGACCTCTAACCTGTTTTTATCTGCTCCCCGCTGCGGCTGGATGAGCACAGACAAACAAACTAACAGCAGGACTCGGGTCACACAGTAGAGCGTGATAGCACAGCAGGGTCACACAGGGACCATCACACACACTCACACACACCGCTTTTCTATTTTTCTGTCATGTTCTGACGTTTTTGTGTGATTTGAACAACAAAACAAACAAAAGGTAACAGCAATTTTAGCAAAACACTGGAATTTTACAGCACAACTTTCACTGTATTTATTGCCGTATATTTAACGTATGTTTAAATAATACATAATACATACTGACGATCACCTAATATGTAAAGCTGATTTCCACAATCATCCATTTGAAGTTTTATTTACAACTTTGAGTATTAAAAAAATGAGAAGATAATACGGGGTATTTCCAGAGTTTTCCAGCTGACCTCATCGCTTCTCACCTCAGTGCTAGACTTCAAGGAGGCAACAAAAATGTCCCAATACATGGATGAACACACACACGCTCAAACATATGCAGAGAGAGAGAGAGAGTGAGAAAACTCAGACAGGGAAGAAGACAAATGGAGATGTTTAATGAGTTTTTTTCTCTTCCCCCTCCACCTCTCCTCTCACCCACCGATTTACAGGGTAAAGTCGGTGAAAGTGCTGTATTCTAATTAATGAGGCGTGCATGTGAGAGATAATGTGTGTGTGCGTGCGTGCATGGGTGATTTATGGGAGTGTGTCGTGCCCTTTAGGTCAGTCTAAGTCATGAGTCAGGTCTAGTCTGGGGTGTCGGGCACGGATCTCTCTCAACAGAAGTGAGGTGGTGTTTGAGTGTTTCTTTGTTTTTTTTTAATAAAACTGAATTTATTCAAACTGAATTAACATATAACTGTGTGGATATTATGCCGGTGGTGAATAACATTTTAATATTTCTGCTGAAAAATAAGATTAACGCTGCTTAGATTAAATAATAGAATTCAGAATAAATTCATAAATTAGGCTAATTCAAATTTTCTGTAACTTTATAAAAAAAAATTAGTAAGGGAAGCTTAAGGTGTAACATTTAACACGTGTCACGTTTTATGTGTAGAAACAAAGAAAAACCAAAAAATCTTCTTAACCTCCTTTTTTTTACTGGATTTGTCATAACATGTATGATTTCTTTTGATCTCTTAAATCAGAGAAAATACATAAATACAGCCCAAGTGCCCGAGCTGGTCCTCTAGATCACAGTCTGGCCTGCAACGTCCTAAAAGGTGGAAAAAATAAATAAATAATAATTGACATGCAATGAGTCTGTACTGCTTTTTAACGTATGTGTGCAAACCAAACTTTTCTATCGCCTTACACTGATGCGTAAACATCTCTGCCCGGTGCTTCACATTTCAGAGTCATGACTTTGGCTGGCTTTGATGGTCTTTATCATAAGTGTTAGCCTGATCTTTTCCTCTTTTAGTTAACTTTGCTGCAGTGCAAGACTGTCAATAATAATAGTATCAGCGATGATATTCACGAAAATGTATGACCATCTTTTCATTCAGTGATGCAGACATGCACTCACACTTTGGTGGCATTTTTTAGTCCATATTCATTTTGCTTTTAGCAAGATATATGCTAAAATTGTCACTTATGAGGATTGTTTTATTAGTCTTATTTCTTCCTCGCAATAACAAGAAAATGGGCATTTAAAAAAAAAAAAAAAAGAAAATTCTTGTTTTTAATCAGTAATGAAGGCCTTGTTGTGATAATCTTATGAGTTTATTATAATTCATTTGTTCTGCATGAGGCTCTTTGGTTGCTTTACCCTTATTACCAGATTCACAGATGCAGCTATGCTGATGTATTTAGTTTCATGTCATCGTGTTTCACTGTTATGGATTTCCGCCTGTTTATATATATGTATTTCTCTTTCTACGTTGCAGGTTACAGCACAGTTGCATTCGATGGGGCCGGTAATTACGGTCACACTCCTACACACCACAGCTCGCAGTTCTCCAACCACTCCTTCAAACATGAAGACGCTTTAACTCAGCAGAACACGATGGGTATGTGCGAGTGTGGCTTTCAGCGTGCCGGTGCGCCCTGTGAATTCAGTCTCTCCTGATAAATGTCTCAGCATGTAAACAGGAGTTTTCTTCCATTGAGAAAACCTTTTGTGAGATTCATTTGGCAAGATTTTTTGGTTTGCTTAAGAAAGTTAATTTTATTCTAATTATTTGTAGTTAAAATATTTAAAACCTTTTAGGTTTTCTAAAAAAAACAAAAACAAAACATATTAATGTATATGCTAAAAAAAATTGTGAAAAAATGTTCTCTTTTTTTTGTTTTGGTGTTATTTAGTCCTCTGAAATAAGACCAATATATCTATTTTTTTTTTTTTCAATTGCAGGGAATTGCTAGGGAAAACTGAAATTACTCATAGTTGTTACACTTGTCGCACTTTTTTCTGTATTATTACACAATTATAATTTTTAAAAGTAGTTTTGTTGCCAACTTATACCAAAACACATAGTTGCTGCAGGTCTTTTGCCTTTGTAGGACAACTGAACACGCTATGGTTCATTCATTCAAACATGATGCAAACACAGCTTCATGTATCGTACCGCTCAGATAACATCTGTGCAGATCCGAAAAATGCATTATTTTTCCATTTTTCTCAAAACAACAATGCATCAGAGTCTCTGCCAGTTGGAACAAAAATAGAGCTTTCCGTGCATTTTAATTCTGCATGAGTGCACAGCTGTGTGTATGGCAGCCCAAAGGCCCTCACCTAGGGAGTGTCTTGTCCCCTATTCTGATCCCTCGGCCCTGACCTTGCATGTCGGAGGTATAAATCAGCCACATCCTGACTGACAAACCCCTTTCATCCACCCACTTCTGTCTTTAATCCCTCCCCTCTGTATGGTATTGGTAAATATTTAAATAGGGGTGTTTTGTGGACCCGGAGCTGTAAATTTCCGATGATTTTTACAGCAAAGATTACTTGGGGAATTAGAGCAGAGAGGGGTTTTTCAGAAATGTCAAGGGAGCCGTTGAAAGATCTTAACTTTTTAAGAAATCTGGGGGAAAAGAGAGACCACAAAAGAAAGACTGCTGAGGAATTTAACCTTCCCATTATGTCTTTTTTTTGTTGTTGCAAAAGGCACATTTTTTTAATGGATTACTACCCACATTATATACTGTATTGTGTGTTTGTGTGGGCATTATAGGTGAGCAGCAGTATCCTGTACCTCCTCCGGTCTATGGGTGTCACACACCTTCAGATAGCTGTACGAGCAGCCAGGCTCTGCTTCTGAGGAACCCTTACAACAGGTAACACTCACATGCCTCATGCACTGCAGTGCACACCCACCAAAATCATCAAATCTATTTTTACACCAAACTATCAGCAGCAATTAGATCTGGAAATGCTTCAGAAACCATTGTTGATTGTTTTTGTGTTGCACTAAATTCAGTGAAAGGTAGCAGGATGCAGTTCTTAACAGGATGTTCACCTTCAGGACAGGTCTCCCTGCCATTGCAGTTTCCTTCTTTGCTTTTGTTCTGCTTCCTTTAGCAGCTTCTTGGTTGTTTCAGTTTCTGTGCACCCATTAGAGTATTTAAGTATTTCCCAAGTGATGTGAAAATCCTCATTTTATGTATCCTAATGACTTTGTGTGTAGATTAGTCCCCTTTTAATGCAACTCAACGGTGTTAGGACGTTCAGAAGGAACGCATGGGCTGGTTTACTGATTGTTTAAAATTAAAAAAAAGTCCTTTATGTTTATTCTGTTCCTCACTTCCGGGGCTGCAGAGGAAAATTGTCAGTGATTTACCTTTCTGGGGTTTTAATTGCTGTGAGACACTCTGGTGTTTTCTCTGAAGGACAGATGACGTCCAAGCAGAATTGGTCATTTTCTGCAGTTACATTGTGGCGGGACGTGAAAAGGCTGAAGCTTCTTCCACACTGAATCCTTCATAAGATGCTCTGGTTCTAAACTTGCGACTGTTCCGACATCATTTTGCAACATTACCTGGATTTTATGTTTCAAACAGCGCAGGGCTTTGTGCTTTTATAATGCCTTGCAGAGTGATCTACATTCATCTTTACGATATGAATCAGCTCGTGTTGATACAGCGCTTACATTTAGGTTAAAACTGTTTGTTTCCATCCAATAAAAACTAAAATGAAGAAAATAAAGGAAATGTCCTCACTGACAGCAGACTGCTTCACATAAAGTTAAATCACATTAAGCCATTTTCCAAAAGCAATGATTTGCTGCAGTAGATGAATGACTGGAACACTACGTTTCAGAAATATTTCCACTCAACAAGCTGCTGAGGAGGAACCGCAGCTATAAGCCTGTTTTCTTGTCATGAAAATCCACCGGTGGTTGATGGGCAGTTTACCTTCTTTCACTACTTTTGTAGTGGGCTTTGCAGCATTTAATGAAAGGACTTTTTAGCAACAGTGCGTGAGACTCACTGCAAGTGTGACAGAGTTTATAGTGAGCCAACAGTTAGATAGTCATCCTAGGAAACTGTTTTGGGACTTTTCACTTTAGATTAGATGAGCTGTCCAGTGTGACGTCCAAAACACGACCGGTGCAGTGACTTTTTTACCCAGTAGTTCCTCATAGGTCCCTGACAGGTCTCAGCACACTGTGGTTTGACTTGGAATTTTTGCATTTGTGATAGCCATGGTGACTGTGGTCACACCCATAATCAATAGTACCAAGAGAACCCCCCCCCCACCGTTATTTATGGGTGTCAGTAATAATGTTCTGTAGCTTCTCCTGACTCAGTTCAGTCTAAGTGAATATTGGTTGAAACATGCGCTTATGTTCCAAGCAAAGACAGAAAAGCTGGGGAAAAGATCAAGCTCTTCCATGATTACCTTGGTTATAGCGGTGAAGATGGAAAATGACAAACGTGCTGCCAACATGTCGTGATAAAGCATCAGTACATTTTGAGTTTAGCAACCTTGCCTTACACTATATGGACAAAAACACCGGGCCACCTACACTTTACTGTGGCTGCACGGCCACAGAAACGCATGCCATGAAGCTCTTGGCGCACAGTGTTTTTACTGATGTTAATGCCAGAGGAGGTTTGAAGCTGAGTCCGCGACTTTTACGCACTAAGCACCTCAGTACTCAGTGGCTCCACCAACAGCTGATTGTTGAATATTTAGGGGGAAGGAACTTCATAAACTGACTTGCTGCTACGCTCACTTCCTATTTCAGTACCACACTTGAATTCAGTGAGCTCTTTAGAACGACCCATTCATTTACAGTTGTTTGTAAAGGCAGACTGCGTGGTCAAGTGTTTGATTTTATACAGCTGTGGCAATGGGACTTAAAACATCTGAATTCTAAGATTAAGAGTTGTGACCCAATATTTCTGTCCAGTACCAATACCCTATTTGGTATATTTTTACATACCAAGTATGGAATTTTCTGCATGTACATATAGACACATGTGAGTCCTTTTACTGCTCCCCCCACCAAAAGTTCAAACATGCTTATTTCACCTTCAGCCACACCCAAACTTAACCTTTAATCCCATCCTTTACTCCCTCACTCCACCCACATACCAGAAATAAAAATATTGCCCAGTTTCTTAAAAATGTAGCCATTGTGCCCATTTTGTACTCGGTAATTTACTGCAATTACTGTAAGTCGGATTAGTACAGAAACAAAACCGGATGTTAATGTAAATATTCCACTGCAGGAGAAAAGCCTTCACCACAGAGAGCTACCTGTGCAGCTCTTTTACAGATGCATTTAAAAACTAGTGGCAGTAAGCTTCCTCTGAGGTTAATACATGAACCATTTTTAGTAGGTATGTCTCCTTGCTGTGTGCTCGCTAACGTTTTTCTTGTTCTGATTTCTAAATATAACATTCTTCACATGCCATTGCTTCAGTGTTACCCATCAATGGACCAGCGTAATAAATTCTCTGTGAATGTCACAGCAGGAAAGGATTTCTGTGTGTGTCTGTGTGAGAGAGAGACGTATGGTCATAGGCTGTCCTCAGAATCTCCCTGTCAGGGGCGTCTTAATCATAGACATAACTGATATCCACTCAAACGCGCACTCATAGCTGGGAAGGCTCTTATGAGTCAGTGGTCTAATCTCACAGCCTGGTACCAACAGGCCTGTATTTACTCTGCAGGCTGCTGGAACAACATGAAATAAAAACACGAGCCTTATTAATCCACACAGAGAGGGGGGCCCTCTGGTTTTTAAGTAAAAAAGAGTATGAGGTGTATGAAATCACACACCATGTTCTGAACAGTTGCTGTAATCTTTGAACTCCAAACAAATGCTCAGGCTCTTCTTGGACATACAGGAAATTTGGCAATTTGCATAGAATCCCAAACTTTTGTGTCCTCAGGAGTCATTTGACTTCTCACATGGAGTCAGTTCCTGTGGCGGGGTTGGTAGTGGGCCACTCTTTGCATATTCAGTTAGTCGTTGGGTTTGCTCAGGCAGAATTTGTTTTTTCATCTCACTGAAGCACAATTTACAGTTTGTCTGAACTACTTTCAAATAAGTCTGGAAATCGCCTCCTTCTGACACCTTTTAGAGTGAGATGAAATACAAGCTCTTTTATTTGCACTTGTTACTTAAATGTTTATGGCAGTTTTTATCTGTATAGCTTTTTTCAATACAATGTCTCATTAGGCAGACTTTATTGCGGAGCACTGAAAGGCTGATTGGTATTATGATTATGATTATTATTGGGATGAATGGATGCTTTTAAAGTGAGTGTTGGGTTTTGGTGACTGTCAGGGTTTGACTATTAGTTATCATGGTTAAAGAGGCTCGGTTATGCATTACTGCCATTGTTGCCTGAGAAGACAGCATGAGTGGATGTTTTGTTGAGTGCTTCATGCTGAGTTCCACTGACATCCACTTCACTGAGATGGAGGCAACATTTCAACAGCTAATATTGAAAACTAGGGAGATTTGGATCCTGATTCAAAAAGCTGGATTTGGTATTGGTGACAACTGGCCAATCTGTTCAGTTCAATTCTGTATTGTTCAAATTACGATCATTTTTTAAATTTTACCACTTCAGATCATTTGATCTTCTTGGATGTATTTATTTTCTACTTTTTAACATAAAACATAGATTCCCAGTCGCTTCAGTTTATTATTTTAGCACCCAGTGTCAGCAGACAAATCAGCCAAAGTGTCTGTATTGTGTCGGAAGTGGAAAAAAGTCAGATTGGTACATCCCTATCCAAAAAGCCCTACATAGTTATTATCAAAATCATAGATATTTGATAATTGTGCTGTTTGTGATCCTTTGTGGCATATGGCACTTCTTGAGATAAATTCTCAGTTTGTTTATTCTGAAGAAAAGATAAATTCTTTTGTAAGTTACCTGTGAAGCGGAGGGTTTTTCCAGGAAACACCTGCTGTAACACACGCTGGGTGTTACGGCACCAACAAAAAAAGTGTGTGTGTGGGGGGGGGGCAGATAATGGTCATAAAATAGATGGTCAGCAATGGATCCAGTGAGGGAAGAAAAGCAGACACATATTTATTTGAAAATGTCATGGATAGCTGCTTTAAATCTTGCGCTGAGCCTCCATCCAGCAGTATTTCAGCAGATATACCATTTGGCCCAGCTGGCTGCGTGCCCCCGTTGTACTGTAAAATAATAGCTGTGTAACGAGCAGGGTACCAGGCACCACATCTACCCCATCCA
>VUQG01001158.1:0-17737 GCA_015106755.1 Etia nguti | reverse complement strand
CGCACCAGATTATAAGGCGCACTGACGATTTTTGAGAAAATTAAAGGATTTTAAGTGCGCCTTATAGTGCGGAAAATACGGTAAATAACAAAGGTTGTTTTGTTTTTTAGTCATACCCACCCATAATGGTGGACTCGAAATCAGAGGTGTCAGACTTGCACCAGCCGTGCTAGTAAAACTACTGCCTAATAACCCATTAAAAACCACCTCCAGATTGTTCCCCTGACTTTCAGTGTAAAGAGATTTAAGTGCACATTCAATAGATGAGATGTGTTTTTTAAGAGAAAGTGCTATTTAAACAAAATGTCTTAGTTTTTTTCACATTACAAAAGAACGACTGCTGCAGTAAAAAATAAAAATAAAATCTAAGAAACCCTTCACTGCTGTTCACTGGGATTACACTGTAAGAAATAAAGAAAAAAGCGATAGAAATTAACAGTGAATTCCTAGATCAGGGATGCCCAACTCCAGTCCTCAAGAGCTACTGTCCTGCAGCTTTTAGATGCATCCTTGTTCCCACACACCTGAATCAAATGAATGGCTTGTTAACAGGCCTTTGCCAAACTTCATGGCACGCTGAAGAGGTAATCCAACCATTTGATTCAGCTGTGTTGGAGTAGGGATGCATCTAAAAGCTGCAGGACAGTAGCTCTCGAGGACTGGGATTGGGCACCCCTGTCGTAGATAATATGCCATTTTTTATTTCTATTGTTAATACTGAAAAAGGGAACTTTTCTGTTAAATTAAATACAAACAATAAAAATCAATACATTCTTTCATTTAATGGTCTATTATTATTTAACAGTGATAATAATTTTTGCACATCAGGTCATCTTACATATCAAACCAGCATATTAAGCTCATAGCTCTTTTGCACACAAATCTATTTAATACTTCAATTTTTTTGTCTCCATTTATTTAATCATACTATTTGTATTTATCTGTTCTAGTTATATTTGTACCTATTAACCGGCATCTGTGTGTGGACAGCAGAGAAGTGCTTTTCTTTGTACACATGACAATAAACGCTTTGAATCTTGAATCTTGAATCTAGTTCTTGCTTTGGTGTATGACAGGCCATGGATTGTCTCTATATCAGCAGGAAGCCCACAGAACTAATAAATTACAGTTAAAGGTTATGATTTTAAGCCATCTTCCTTTGAAATCTACACATTTTTCAATGTGGGCATCATGGACATTGTCCACATTGAAAGGGGTGTCAAATAATATGTGTCACAACACATGATTTCCATTATCGTACAAATATATTTGATTTTGTTTTATTTTGTAATCCCAGATGTTGTGCACCTTTTCCAGTTTTACTTTCTTTCCTTTTTAGGTATCCAGTTTTTTCAACATGTGTTCATGTGTCACTCTACTCGCAACTTTTGTCTTGTTCTTCCCATGTGCCAGATCACCACCATCGCCAGTACTGATTATTTCAATAAATTGCACCATTAGGAATACAATGCAAGTCTTGTGAACTTTTAGTTCGGGTATGTGCCTTTTCAAATAATCTCATCTTGTGTGTGAAATTATTTTACAACCTATAA
The DNA here is from genome assembly GCA_015106755.1 of Etia nguti. Lineage (NCBI taxonomy): Eukaryota > Metazoa > Chordata > Actinopteri > Cichliformes > Cichlidae > Etia > Etia nguti. Next base: position 16,184 of record VUQG01001158.1, on the reverse strand, counting down.
GCTGGTAGTACTAATCCATCATCGTAATGATTGTTTCATGCCTCTTTATTGCAATACTTTTTTGGCCTCACTGGGGCACTGTAGTGAGCTGTGAAGGCAGAATAGAGCAGACAAAGAAAAAGCATTACTTTAAAGTTAATAAACCCTTTCAGAGAAACTTTAAGGTTTTTTACCTAAATACTCTGCTATAGCTTTTTTGGCTGGAGTCAAGTTCAAGACAGTGGTGAGATTAAACAAAAACAGTAGTTTTAAAGTAGTTAAAACATCCTAAAATGCAGACTCAGGTGCAAATGCAGATGTGATAGTAACGTAGGGATGATTAACTACTTTTAACACCAAAGGAGCAACATCCAGAGCGGAAAATTAAGCTAATGCTAAAGTGCCAAAAACTGCAGTTCCCCTAGGTGCCACTAGAGACTGGCTCAAAAGGGAAGTCAGTTCCCATAGATTCCCATTTTAAATGGCCAGCTTTGCAACAATTTTGACCTCTATGGATAGTTTCTCCCCTCATAACAACACGACTGTCTTTTTTCCGATCTTTGTTGTTAGGTAGTTGCTAGCCAACATGATGACATCATAAATTATCATGTATAAATCAAGCTTTGTGGAGAAATATAGAAAAGACATTGAATGCGGATTGCTAACCAAGCTTAATAGTGTTTGCTAATACCCTATACCCCATACCCATATATAATTTCATATATATAATTTCATAGATAGATAGATAGATAGATGTATTAGTGCAGCTTCATTTAAGCTAAAATAACATGCACAAAAGTACAGATTAAGCCATGGTTGAATGTGGTAACTCAAACATTAATTCTAGTATTAGAATTTTATACATAAGTTATTAAATGGCTTTAGGCAAGCCTGTATTGGTTTCATTTTAAATACCTCCAATGCATTAATTGTGTAGTCGTGAATGTGAAAACAGGATCTAATGTTGGAAATGTCATTTCTAAATAGATGTAGCTCGAAAAACAAGCTGAGATAATAGTTTTCTCTCAAAACTATCTCAAATGTCAAGCATAGTGAATGTATTCCAGAGCACACTTTGAAGAAAGTGTGACAGAGAGCCATGATGTTGGAGCCATAAAAGCCAAAAGATCTGCACAGAGCAGAGGACCACAACAATGTCTGTCTCCTGGGCTAGCCCTTCTTTGAGAAAATAAAAAGGGCTGCAGGGAAGGAAAAACAGGTCAATATCAGTGTTTTTCAGTGGGGAATATTGCTGTATGTGTTTGAATAACATCCTGAGGGGAAATATTGATCAACACTACAGCATGAAAGAGAAAGCTCACTAAATGCCTTCAAATTGTTCCTAAATTGCTGTCAAATTAATGCCATTCACATTATGTTATCGGCATTTGGTAGGAGGAAGTGAGATTCTTGGGTGAAATTGAGTCTGTTGCATTTGCAAGTATTGTTTTAAATATTTATTTTATTGTACACTGGAGTGCTTAAATTCAGACTATTACAATGTTAACCCAAATGTTTTTTATTATAACTCTGTAAATCACCAAGCATAATCCATATAAATCCAATCTGATCATTCTTTTCCTCCTTTTTCAGTTCACCTTTTTCCATAGTGAGAAAATTGGCTACGTTATTATGGTTTTCTGATCCATATGACTAATAATGTTATCGCTTGTGTGATCGGTGACAACAGCGGCGCTATGTCTTCTGCCCCACAGAAGAAAAAAAAACACTCTAGCGTGATGACACCAATTGCAATTTAGATGTAGCATCACACCCCTCCAACCCCATACCCACCCCTCGACTTGGGAAGGCAGAGGAAAATTAAACCACGTAACTCAGGGGTTTCTTTTTTAGTGCAGAACCCCAAATTAGAAATTTAGTCTCTCATCCTATGATACAGACTCATTAATATTTATTGGTACTTTTACTTTGTGGGAACACACTAAAAGTAGAGCTGTGACCCACTTTGGGCCTGATCCACAGTTTAAGAATACAGATTATGCTCCATTTTAGATGCAACCGAATGCTAGTAATGGAGTGAGAAGACATTAAATGTAAAACAAATGACATTAAATCCCTTTAGTGGATATGACAAGTATATTATAAATGCCAGGAAACTAAGAGATGCACAGAGGAGAAAAGGGCATTTCTTGCTTTAAAAAAAGAAAGAAAGAAAGAAATGTCTTATCAAAGTTGCCAGAAGGGGAATCAACTCCCTATCCATATGTTATATAAGGTGATGTTCCATGACATCCATCCTGACTCAGACACCTGCCAGCCAAACTGCAGTAACACTGTTCCGCTTGCACATCCATCTGGTCCAGTACTACCAGTGGCAGCCGGAAAACAGGACAGTAACATGAGTTAGCTGTAAAGGTTGCTATATATAAAGAGAACAGTCGGCGCAGGTATTTTTACCCTTTTAGAGTTCAACACCACTCACATTGCCATAATATCAGGAGCTGCGTGGTTATAATGAAGCATGTAAAGTGTTCTTTCCGAAATAAGGTTTAATGGCATATGCATCACGCCAAGTTGAATGGAGTGTTTGGCTGTACTCTGAGCAGCTCCCTGTCTGTTAAAGATAGATCAGCAGGCAAGAAGAGGGGAGAAAATAGCATAGGAAACAGGGGAAGAAGGAGAAAAGCCTTTTTGTCCCCGTCACCCTATTAATTTGAGGAGAACGAGGAAATGCCAGCAGGATTAAATGCATTACTCCAACGGCTTTTTCCCCACTTCTTATTCTTTTTTTTTCTTTTTTTTACAAGTTCAAATTAAAGGATGGGGTGGAAGGAGGGGTGGGGTGGGCATGGAGGAGGGTGGAATAAGAGAAGAAAGGTGTTAATTGCTTGCCAATCGATAATTCTATAATTACTTTGTGACAAATGGCTGGCTGGCGGTGCTAGGGTAGGTTCAAAGGAGGGTGGGGAGAAGGGTGGTCAGTGGGTGTGGATGTTAAAAGGGATCGGCCATGATCAGGAACGGAAATATTTGCTTTTGTGCCTGGAAGCACGGCTACCCCAGGGATTTGTGACAGAGAATTTATGCCAGGTTTAAGCGCGGAGCTGAATCCACCTGGGGCGGACGTCTTAGTGGGGGGAGTGCATATACACACATGCATGTACTGACACTCAGGCTAGGCAAAGCGGTTTTCGCCTCAGCACAGTTTACCTGATATTTCTCCTCAGGCTGAGCGAGTCTACACGAGACAATGGCCAAGGAGAGTATGAAAGCATATTAAAGACAGGCTGGCAGATTATCATTTTTGCACCATTAAACTGTCACGCCGATTCAAGAGGAGAGAGGGCTGTAAAAGGAAACCTGGAGAGAGGGGTTTGAATTTGGCTAGAAGACTTTGAGTCTACTAATGCCTGTCACAGTTCACTATTTTCCAATCACAGTTTCATTATGCCAGCCAGGCTTGAAGTGATGGGAGTCTCTTCGAGCCGTAGGGGGAGCTTTAGGCAGACAGCAGGTGGGCTATCTGGAGACCTGTACAGGTCAGGGCACCATGACACCTGGCGCCCCCTAGCTGCTATGGCTGGGCGGGGGAGGGTCAGCGGGGCCAACAGGAGATTGATGGCCCACCTTCATTCATGTCAAATCACCTGTCAGCACGCCCCTGGCACTGAATCCATTTTGTTCCAAGCCACCATTAACCTTGGACCACTTGGATTCATTCCTCGTCTCCATGGACCAGGCCCTAGCAACCTTTGTCTACTTCAGCTGCCAAACTAGTTACTGGTTTTAACTTTTATCATGTACACTGAGCTTCCATCAATACGGTTGACTTTTAAACGGTAAACAATGAGATGTGTTTGCAGAGAAAAAGCAAGACTTTATTCATTCTCTGAATTTGGGAAGACTTCGAAAAGCCCACTGATGCAGTAATTGATGACATCAATCTCAAGGCCATTCATCCCACACCCCATTACTGTACATACTTTTGGATATATCTACTGTACTGTCATTGTTACATGCTGTTTTAGGATTTGATATTGTATGCATGATCCATCCATATATGAAGCATGGTTATGAGCAGATGTTTGATCATTTCACAGGCCTATAAAAGGGCGATTGGGCTGCCAGTGGCCGCTGTAATATTGATTGATGGTGGCCAGGTGGGGGCCACAGTGCTGCCCTCAGACAGACTCTGTTTATTTATACAGTCTGCCGTCTGCCCACCTTATCCACCACAGGGCTGCATTCAGTGAATTTACAGTCGTCGGGAGGAGGGAGAATATGCTAATGATGCCGCGCAGTCCTGAGAAGAAACAAAACATTTTCAATTCAAAGTTTCCTGCACCATACTATCAGGTGTATCACATTCAATCTTGAATGCATGTTCAACACCAGTGTGGTGTATACAGTAACCCAGCTCTCCACCGTACCAAAGCAATATTTGCAACTCTGTTCCCTGGGGCATACATAAATTGGATCCAATAATGAGAGGCAGTAATGATTGTCTTTGCATATTTGGTGTTGATTTTCAATTATATATTGCTGATATTATTGTCCTGGGTGCTGTGCAGTGTGGTGTTAAACTGAACTATTGTGTAGAAATGGATTCAGTGTCATATGCAAAGGAAGCACTGTCTTTAGACAAAATTTTGCTGTAGCCAGCCTCTTGCCAAGCTTATTCAAATCAGTAATCCGCGTGACCGGTATGCATGCATTTGCAGTCTGCGAGGTGCCACTAAAACTTCTACCGTTTGAACAGAAACTAAAACAGAAAAAGAAAATCAAAAGGCGCACATAGCAATAGTATAGCGCACTGTATATATCCTATTTCAGTGACAGAGAAAGATAAAATGAGAGAGAGGGAGATAGTCCTCTCCACACCATTAGGGATGCTGAATACTGAAGTCCTTCTTCAATTCTAATTTTCTAAGCTTTGAAGGAGCCGGTGGTTGGATGTGGGCTGCCTCTCAGAGCATGTCTTCGGTTCCACTGAGCACACAGTAGCTTAGGGATCAGCCTGTGTCTCTGACAGGAATGTGTGCCACTGAGTGTTGGCCTGTCCGCTGAACAGAGCTGCGAGCCTCAGATCAGTGGCATTGGCTGGCCTACGGGTTGTTCTTTATGGCTGTGTCGCTGAGTGGCTGGCTCTCTGCTGTGCACACGGCAGCCCTCCAGATGGATGCTGGGACAGCGGAGGCCACAGGGCTGAAAATCCCATCAAGCAGCAGTTCCAGCCCCTTGCACTGAGAAGATGAAGCGCACCGGCACACTAGGGGACACAGGCCAAACCCTTCTGCACCTCCATCACCCTCTCCCTCCCCTCCCCCCCAACCCCAATCCCTTCATGTCCCTCTTTCCTTCCTCCCTTCATCCCTCTGTTCCCCCTTTTTCTTCCTTTTACAGGAGAAGACTGCATGCCCAACCAGCCAGAATATGGAGTGTGGCCCTTGGGGTCTATGGCCCTTGCTTGTTAAATAAAGGAGCTGACTGGCTGATTGATAGACCCTCAGCAGTGCCTGCACCTCACATGTTTCCCAGTTCGCTGCCTCATATATGAATCCTTTGTTGGTCAGGCCTGCGTTAGCATTTGTTAAATGCAGTATTTGATGGATGGCACCAATTTTCCTCCAAAACCTAGATGAGCCACCTAAGCACCTTTCCCACTCCCCTGGTTTCTTCCAGGTAAACCCCATGAGCATGAGGGGACATGAGTGTGCTAAAACAGTATCAATCAAACAAACTTGTGCAAGGCTGCAGCCGCGACTCAGTGTTTCAATAACGCATACGTTCTGCCATGCTAGACAATTCATTCCACCTCTTGCCCCCACCGAGGCACAGAGGAGGTGCCCTGTCGGCTGTCTTCACCTAATTCACCTAACTCCTTAATTACATCTTAAAGAGTGCCTACAATGCTGTCACTATTTTCTTGCATATATTACACAATAATTCATTACAGTACACTAAAATATAGGAATATTCCATTAGCCACTTAATGTATTTTTTCTGAACACTGCTAAAATGCTATTTATCAATATGCTGAAGCTAAAGGTGTTGTCAGTTGTTTGTTTTATATGATCAATGGTTACTGGTCTGTCAAATATTGATTCAGTGTATAACACAAATCCCCCAAAAAGCTGAAAAAAGGAAGTGCCATGAAGTATATTAACTTATTTAAGTTATTCCATACATAATTGGTCTTGCACACTGTGCTCTACTATCGCATCAACCCTCAAGCTGACAAATCTTGCTATCAGCACTGACTATGTCCCTGTAATGCCAGAGGCATGCTCTGAAATCGACAAAGGCTGCAGAGGAGTGTCAGCCTGATGCAGTGCATCGAACAGACAGGTGAAAAAGATAAACAGATGCGAGACCAGTCTCTGGGGTGTTGGGTTCATTTGTTACCTAGCGAGGACAGACATATTCCTGTCAGACAAGCCGTGGCAACACCAGATGCGAGGTCATTCTAGTTACGGAGAGAAAATCTTGGGTTAAGGACAAAGATTCTCACTTCACACAAGAGATGGCCATGAGGTTTTATTTCCCCTGTGGTCATCTACGATAAATGCTCATTCCACATTTAGCTCCAAGGAGCCAGAACGCTTTTTTAATAAAAGTGAGGCTTATTTGTCACTGTCACCTCCACAGTTCGGTTACTATGGGTGATCTGACAATAATTCAGACAAAGTACGCTCGCCTAAAATTATTTTTGTGAATGAGTGACCTTATTTAGAACTGTATAAAAAAATGATTCATTAATTACTTTTTTTGTAGTGGTCAATTAAAAGTAAGTTGAATAATAAACTTTCAACCATATATTTTTAAAAAAAAGGCAATTTTCCAACTTAATTGTACTTCGTGTAATGTCCTTGTTGCCAGATTTTCTCAACAACTGGATGTAATAACCCAAGGAATGTCTAACATTTTATAAATGTTAGGTTTTTCTGTGAGAGAGCAATGCTTTTGATTTAATACACAGAACGCTCTCTATTATGGATAGTATGCGCTTTGCTGCGTAGGACAGATAGCAGACACACTCACTGAAGTCTTATAGAGGATATGGGAAGGTACTTGAGACACACTGGCTCCTAACCAGAACAACTGGCGTCTCTCCTCTGCAGATGGACACACAGGTGGGCTCACAGGTGGAGAAGGAAGAGGGAGAGGGCTCTGCCAGTTTTGTGTCCTTCTTGTTGTTTGTGTCCGCGCACGTCTGCTTATGTGTGTGAACGCTTCTGTGTGTGTGTGTGTGTGTGCGTGTGTATGTGTGCAACATCTGGACCATGGTCCACTGACATGTCAGCAAAAGGTATCATCAATGAAGCTACACTGCACCCTTCTGGGCAACCGCAGCACCACATGGCCTAAACAGACTTCAAGTCTAGTTTCGTTTTTACTGTTGGAAGAAACTTGATTTGACTTGATTTAAAGCTCTTAAGAGAACTTGTTTTATTTAAATCTGTTTCCCTATTTTATTTTATTTTTTGAACACATTAAAATACAGTGAACAACAACATGTAAGTATCTTTAAAAATATATATACACACAGCTTTTGGAAACAGTAAAAGGTATGCTTCCATACACTGAACTAGGTCTTAAGATAATTTATTAAACTGGTATTTCTTCTGCATACAAGCATCTCCACTTCTAATCGTTTTCTCCTTTTCCAACCTTTCTCCCAGAAATCTCTCAGATGGTCCTGAAGCTCCTAAAGATCTTACATAAATTATTGTTCAGTCTATGAAAAGATAGGCACAGCCAAACAATATGATTGTAGAAAGAACACTGACAAATAATATTGATCCAGGGAGCGCACAGACAGCTAATCAATGAATGTATGTCCTCCCTGCATAGGCTGCAAGTCCAGATCAATTTTGAAGACAGATGAGACATTGGCAAATAAAGCGAAGTAGTTCTGAAGCATATCCCACTGTTGTGAAATGGAATAAATTCCCAAAACATATGAAAGATCGACTATAGCTATGAGGAATGGAGATGCCAGACTGTTTGAACTCAGAAAGAGCAGTCGGGTTTTATGCCGTAATTGTAATAAATATTGTGGCTTCTATCTCACAGTGTAGTAAGTTTATCTTTCTTATTCTTGGTGTCTAGTCATACACTTTTATATCACTTGCTCTCTGGCCTCACATCATGAACCACCTGATGATTTATTGATCTGAACACAGCCTCCAAATAACCCGCAGAACGGTTTCATCACCTTGTCATTATTGCCCCATGATGAGCAGGTTTCAAAAAGTTGGAAAAGTCCCTCAAGGGTGTCTCTTTCAATATTGAACTGATCAGCACATTAGTTTTCATGTATTGCAGACTGAAAAGAGGTTATAGGTTGTCACTGGCTTGCTGATTGCATGGTCAGCTTACTGACCTAAATTTCACATTATTTTTCTTCCATGCTTGTATCCTTAAGATTTTATTTATTTTGTGTGTAGAAAGTCAGACGTGCATTCTTGGAGCATTAAAAAAAAACTGTAAGGAATATCTAACAACTTAATATTGATTTTTTTTTTTTTTTTTCAAATATTATTGCATTTTTCATGCAAAAGGTTTTCAAGCACAAAATATGACAAGCCTGGATTCTTTAAAGCATTACTGTGCAAAAGTCTAGAGCCATCCTTCATTTCTATTTCTATAAGTAAAAAACAGAGTTTGCACCACCTTTCTTCAACACAGGCTGAACTCTTTTAGCTAAACTTTCTGGTAAGCAGTCTTCAGGAAGGACATTCAAAGCTCTTCTTTGGATGCTGGCTACCTTAACTTCTGTTTTCTGTCAAAATTATTCCACACTGCGTCAAAATGTTGACGTCCGGGCTCTGGGGAGGACAATTTATCTATCTAGGTATGCTTTTACTGTACTGTCAGTGTGTTTGGGATCATTGTCAAGTTTTAAGCTGCTGCCAATTAGATACTTTCCAGATGGTGTTGCATGGTGGATCAAAATCTGGTGGTACTTTTCTGCATCAGTTTTGCCAAGATCCTGAGACCACTGGTGAAACTGCAGTTCAAAACCATGACAGAGCAGTTGTTCTGTTGTTGCTCTGCAGACACTCACTGTTGTACATCTCCTGACCTACTCCATAGATACTGACAATTTGAACCGAAAATTCCATATTGTGATCCATCACTGCATCAGACCTGCTGTCAACGGTTTTCAGCCCAGTTTTTGTGTAATTTACCATGCCTCGGCCTTTTCTCTCTGTTCCACTTGCTTAAGGATGGCTTCTTGACAGCCACCCTTACACTGAGACCATTTCTGATGAGCCTTCAGTAAAAAGTAGATGGATCAACTGAAGGGCCAGATGCATCTCTCATGTCATGTGTCAGGTCTGGATTTTTTCCTATTTCTTAAGGACATGATTTTTAGATACTGTTCATCTGCTGTAATTTTTTAGGCCAGTTGCTTCTTTTTTTTTGGAACCACCTTCTTGTTGCAAAAATATTATTTTATGCCTGTCACCCTGTGTTATCTTTGGCATTTCTCATACATTCAACAAAAGAAATGGGCACAAATTCTGTTTTTCTGCAACAGGCTGTTAGCAACAAAGTGCCCAATGATACAATTTAAAAAGGGGGGGTTGGTTTATGCCAAGTTGTCTGTGTAGTGAAGACTGGTGCATCCCTTGAGTTATGTGCTTTTTTGTGCTTGAACGATTGTAAGTCAGAATTATAAGAATCAAGTGGCTTAAAAAAACAAAAATATATTCCAGTGAAAAACAGTCACAAGGACTGGACTAAAAAACAATTCTGACTCCTTGGAAGCAAAATACAAATAAATGAGGGATGGCTCAAGACTTTTACACAGTGCTGTACATTCATAGAAACTGGCATTGGATATGCTGCCTCTTACATAGTCACATACTAACATTTTCTTACCCAGCACACATTGGGCAAGAAAAAACCTTCAGTCAAAGATTCAGCTTTCAGTCTTGTTATGTGGCAAGATGGTCTTAGACAGAAATAGCCTTAGAGATTGGCTTGGCCCAGATGCTAAGTGAGAACAGCTATAAATAGGTAGAACAGCTGTGATGTCAAAAGGCAAAAGCAAATTTCAATGGATGTCAACACAGAAGCTACATTTCAAAAGCCAAATGTTCAGCATGAACCCACAATGGGTCAAAAACAGAAACCATTAGAATATTTAAATTAATGCACAGGAAGGCAGAAAGGGACATCATAATATTTGATTATCCATTTATTCAATTTTAAAGGTTTTAGAATTTATGTCAAAATTTAAACAAATGACAATGAAACATACGAATTCAATAACAAGCTTGGGTTCTTGGATAGCCTTTGATATGCCAGTCAGAGGAATATGTTACTTAACGTATTCTAGTTTGATGAGAAGATCAATATCTGTTGCACCTCTTGATAATAGCATACATGATATTACATGATGCACTTTGATCTATAACTGTGGTGGGGGAAAATAAATAAATAAATCGACATTTGTAGCTACATAGTGAAAAAATTCATAGAAAAGCCTGAGGAGCAAAAACGTCATGTTCTGCAGCATTAATGTTACACCTAAACCCATGTACGCATCAAAAATATTACCTCACAATCAATACATCCCCATTTCCAGAAAAGTTCAGATGTTGTGTAAAATTTATATAACTGCAAGATGCATTTTTATAAAATTGCGCCTTGTGAGTTATATACATTTTTTTTTTAAATTTAACTAAACCATTTTTTAAAAAATATAATCATTTCAATTTTATTCCTCTAATAAAAACTGAAAGTTGTGACAAAGGCAATAGGCAAATGAGCCAAATTTTGACTGGCAAGAACACAGGATAGTTTTTCACTTGTCTTCATCCATTTTAAATGAACCTGAGCCTTGAGAAAGTAGTGATGTCTGTGGATCTTACTTAATATTTTTTTCTTCTTTGAATAGCAGAGATAACAACGTTAGCAACAATAACAACGTTTTTGGTCCAATTAGTTTACAGAAGTGTCCTTCTACTACCTCCCATTAAATATGGGCCTAAAATAATTAGCAAATAATAACATTCTCTTCTTATATTCTCTTTACTCAGTATTGACATTTCTTTTTAAATAGGGCTGTAATAAATGCATAAAAAAAAAAATATAATAATCAGTTTGCAAGCAGTTATTAATAACGGGCACATCACTGCCGTTAAATGAATCACACAAACCAAGATTACAAATAAAATCATTGTAGCATTACAAGTGATTATTAAATTATACTAAATTTACCACACCTATCATTTCTAAATTTTAAAATTATACCAAAAAAAATGCTACAGAACTGCTTATTATTTTGGATGTGGCAAACACTGCATAAGACATGAAAGTATTACTGCCTTTTTAGCTGCATACAAGCTTAGCAAAGATCATTAAAAGAGCTGCGAGATACTTCATACAGCCTGAGAAAACCATTACCTGAGTCAGAAAGGACAACATTCAAAGCTTAATAAAAGAAGTCTCCTTCTTGTCTAAGAGTAGTTACACGACTCGGTGTTGCATTAGTGAGAGCATGTGCACTTTGTAATGATTAAACCTCAAGCACTGATTCTAATGAATGAAGCATTAAAGATGACTTCCTGAGAAGTATCCAATAACGACACCCCTTCAGTCATCCTCCCACCACAGTCTGTTTGGCTTAAGCTGAAATTCAAAGTGCTGTGAGGCTCAAATCTATAACAACTTTATAGCATTCACTGGCAATTAAGCCTAACTTCTTTCACAGTTAGTAATTCCCCTTTTTAACAAATGTCTCAAGTATGTGGCTTAAAGCAACACAGATAGTTTTAAAAATCTTACACACAAATAAAAATATGCTTAACTAATGAGTTTTAAAACATACCTTCATTACTGTAAAATAATAAGTGGTTTGGCACATTGGTCTTTCTAGATCTGGTAAGACAAGTAGCGTATAGTGGCCATTGTTGGCTAATATTGCAAGCACACAAACATAACTGAAGATTGGTGTCTATCACATTTTACCATTTATCATGATTAATTCTGCCAGACACCAGAAGTTAGATGATTTCAGTTTAAAGGACACTAAGCTGTGATTTATTATAGCATAAAATACTAAAGACAATGTTGTAATATTAGTTTAAATCAAATCGGGGGGAAAAAAATCAGCTATGATGAGGTTTTGAATGTTTTTGAGTGACAATGTTCACATTTGTACAGTAATGTGCTGTTAAAATTTTAATTCCTATAAAAAAACATTTTTCCCCCACAAATCTGTCCATGTAACATCCATCCACCCATCCATCGATAAAAGAGGACTTGTGAAGCTCGTCTCACAAGCAAATTGGAGCGTAAAATAATCAAGACTGTCATTTACCTGCTGCTACACCCAAACAAAATAGGCAATTTCATCCAGGTCTACAGGATAGTCTGTGAGGTGCAATGGTTCCTTGATATCAAATCTCTCCCCCTTGTAGCTTCTCCAATGGCCAGCTGGGAGGTAGATGTCTCGCTCTTGCTTTCCAGGCTCTAAAACTGGGGCTACCATGAGGTCATCCCCAATCAGGAACTGAGAGTCAATTTTATAGGCCGTCTCATCACCTGTGGCAATCCACCACAATGGACGTATGATTGGGTCCCCAGTGCTCAGGACCTCGCTGGCCAGCTCCAGGACCCTTGGTGCCACAAGACTTTCATGGAGGGCTGTGTATTTCTGAGCAATTTCAACTACATCATCGCCGTATTCCCATGGTGGAATAGAAAACTGCATAGAGGGCATGAAGGCTGACAGCTCCAACCAGCGGATATAAAGTTCTCGGTCAGGTAATCCACGATTTCCATATGTGCGGTTCACATACGCGTTCCCCCCAATCATATCTGGTAAAATGAACTGATAGCCCAGAATGCTGATGGTGAGCACTGCAGGAATAACAGATTTGAGACCCAACTCATAGCCCCAAACTGAGTCTCTGTCAATTGGTCTGAAAAAGCAGGATATGTTCTGGGACTGGTAACCACTGCGCGCCTCAGCTCTGTCATTGTAGAGGCTAGCCATTTCTGTGTAACGTCTTGTGAAAATACTCGGGTCCCGAATGGATTCCAAAGTCTTAAATTTCCATGGTAAGTAGTTAGCCTCTCCTGCCTCAAATTTAAAAGAGGACACCCCATACCTGGATCGCAGTGAACGTAACTGGGAGGCAAACCAATCACGGGTTTCAGGGTTTGTGAAATCCAAGATGCCACCAATGCCATTCCACCAATGCACTAAGGCTGATAGTCGGCCTGTAGGCTCTCGGACAAACAATCCCCTCTCTACACAGGTATGAAAGTTTTCTGAATCATGATTAACAAAAGGGTGAATCCAGAGAGACACCATAAAATCATCTGATTTCAGCTTATGAAACATAGCGGAGGCATTGGGGAACTTAACTGGGTCAAACTCAAAGTCCCCATAGTGGCGGGAATAGCCATCATCTAGTTCTATTTGGCTACAATTAAAGTTGTACTTGCGAATGTTCGCAGCATATGTCAAAAGCTTTTCTTGGTCAATGTCAGTTTTATGTAATGCCCATGTTGACCAACTGGGATGGCGAAACATAATTTCGGCAGGCACTTTGTTTGGCTTGTTGAAGTATCTGCGGACCATGTATTTGTGTATGGATGTTACATCCGATCCCACACAAACTCTGTAACTAAGTTCCGCACATGGCATCTCCCCTGGGTTTGGCTTAAAGGAACTATCATTATACCGTGCTTGGAAGTACATGGTCTTCTCTGTGTCATTCCAACCCAAATGGAAGGGCACAGAGTTATTGATCTTGATGGCAGTGGCATTAGATGAAAGCCAGTAACTCTCTAAAATTCCACCAAACTCATCACGATTCGAGTAGATGTCACTAGTAACAAATGGTTTTGGAGCCTGTTGGCCAGAAATAGAAATAGGCCAGTGCTGAACTGCTGACACTGCGCCTCCATACCAGTGTGCAAACTTGTATGTCATTGCATGCTCTACGGGAATGTCAGGAACCACTTCCTCCCAGCGCACACGGTAGCATTGGACAGTATCCTTGGGCCGTACTGTCTCGATGAAAAAAATTAGTTTTCTGTCAGTGGTGCGGACGCAGCTCAAAATCTCACCTTCTTTAGAGCAGGAATCTAAATCAAGGGTTCCTGACCTGTCAAGATTCAAAAATAATTATATGCATTCTCTCTTTACACAAATATCACATTTCTGTTAAATGACAAAAAGTTCAGCACATATTTAAATAAAGGATTTGTACATCTAAAGGTCTCATTTTTTCTGCATATGGAAACTTAAATAGCAAAAAAATAAATAAAATAAATTGAAATACCAACCTGAAATCCATTCTGAAAACAATAGACCCTCCCTGGTTTCGGATGATGTAGCCATCTTTATTCAGATCCAGCAGCTGAGTCTTAAGCAGCTCCGCTTTGCGTAAAGAAGCTATGTAGTAACACCACGCAGTTACAGCTGCAATCACCAGCACTAGCCCGATTACTCCAGCTCCAACTAAGGGTCGAGTGTCCTTGCTGAGTTTCTGCTTGGGGATAACATCTGTAATTGTGCCCCCCGCTCCGCCTGGCACCACTTGGTACATGATTTGTGTTGTTCAATGTGCAAATCCAAAAGTAGCTTTTCCACAGATCATCAAAATGTTTTACGGGAGGCCTCTTCTGTTTGACACTTGCAAGGTTGTCACATCTGTTTTTCTTCCTGCCATAACAACGACATACCAGTCTTTAAAAAAAAAAAAATCGTGATGATGCAATATTTGTAGATTTCATATTAACACAGTATTTTGAGTAAATCAAACTGCAATTACCATTTTGATTCTTTATAAGAAAAATGTGCAGGAGTTTTAGTGCATTCATGTTTCTTTCAGTAGCAAACAGTCGGAATATACCAATGAAACTATCAAAGGACTTCCAGGTAAACAAACCCAGCCCCATCTGTGCTCTCAGTCCTTCTTGTTTCCCTGTCAGTTCAAAGCCTCCACTACATTTCCTGCATTGTCTTACATGCTCTGCATTGCTGAACAAAGTGATTTCACAGCACTTAAAGGTATTAGACTGTCAGGATGTAAACTTTAAAGATGTGTTTGAGATTTGACCAAACAAATCTACTGCCAATTACCCATAAAAAAAATAAGTAGATGTTCCCAGCAGTAATTCTAACCTATGAGTTCAATTGAAAGAATACTCATTTGTATGTAAGGAGGCACAGAAGCAGAAAAGGGGATTTTGGCCTTAAACCTCTGCCAATGTCAGGAAGGAAAGTAAAGAATACTAAACATTGTGTTCTATCAAGCCCAAAAAAACAATACTCCAAGTAACCCACACATCATTCGGTGCAAGTTTGACAGCGGAGTAAACAAGTCTAACAAAAAGAAAAAAGACGGAGATCAATTTCTAGTGCACCTCCCAGCGAAGGGAAGGCAGAAACTCTTATGGGTAAACTAATTAATGGCTTATGTTAGTTATTGTGGCTTTAACTAATCAGAGGAGATCTGATAAGAATGCACAGCCGATTGAGCGAAGTTCTCTCCAACTCGGCTGCGTGCTCACTAGTCCTAACTACACTTGATGCTCATGCTCTGCCCTGGCAGCAGGGGTCGATAATAAACAAATGCTGGCTATTAATTAGCAATCTAATTGACTGATTCTGTGTTCAACCAGCCTTGGTATAGATTTCCCCCAACAGCAGTAGTGATAACATAAGCCTATCATTAATTAACAGAGAACTAACTGCTGGTAGCTCTGAGATTCAATCAAACTGCTGGACCCAGTTAGGAAATTTACCAGGAAAGTCAGAAGATGATTTACCATTTGTAGGAGTTTTTCCACTTCTTTATTGTAATGGAAAACTACAAGGGCAGATGATCATATCAGGCTGGAACCAACACTTTGATAAACAATTAATAGTTTTTTTTCCCCCCAATAAGTACCTAATTGTTTCATCCACACAATCCTGGAAAACTGTGCAAGAGGCCACAGTGACGTCTTTCAAATTTCTTACAAATATACACACTATACACACACACACACATATATATATGTACACACCCACACATATATATATGTACACACACACATATATATATATATAGATAGATATATATAGATATATATAGATATAGATAGATATATATAGATATCTATATAGATATCTATATCTATATATATCTATATCTATATCTATATATATCTATATCTATATCTCTATATCTATATATATCTATATCTATATATAGATATATCTCTAT
>VUQG01001156.1:0-21883 GCA_015106755.1 Etia nguti | reverse complement strand
AATGAAACATGCAAATGTAAGCCCCCCCAGGCAGCAGGAATGCAATTAAGGTAAGCTAGCCTGCTAGCAAGGTTAGTGCTGCTGGATCTGAAGTGCCAGATAGCACCCCCAACACAGTTTCCCTCAGGACTCCCACTCTGCCGGCTGTGCAATGAACCGGCGACCCTTACCACACACCTCCCTTCCCAACACAGCCACTGGTGATAAATTACCTAATCCTCCTATCCCTAGCCGTTTCTATTATACACCCTGAGCCTGTAAAGAACAGCTACAAGGAGAGAAAGGGGGTTGAGAGAACAGACAGCAAGAGGTGGGTGTGAAAAAAAAAAGAATAGACTTATTGACAGCAACACAATGACAGTGGGAAGATGCACAGGGCAAACAAAAGCAGGAACTGGCAACCATAATCTTCAGTATCAAAAGGACGTGTGCATGTCATTTTTGATGTTGAAAATCGTGGGTACTCAGAACCACTTAGTTCTGCATTTGCAGATAATTGTGTCTGACAAAATACATCTTCTGAGAGATCCACAGATAGGACTCAGCTTCTCGTGGTGTATCATTTCAGAAGCATCGGGAATATTGTAAGAATGAGCAACCAATAGTGTTTTTCTGCAGTCTTTAGGACGTTTAAAGAATATTCACACAGATGAATGTTCATGAACGTGATTCATGCACATCACTCAGTCATCATTTCAGCTGAGCTGAGAAGCAGCAACCAAAGGACAATGACATCAGTGCTCAAACCCTCCCAGAGGAGTGCTTGTTGTCTCTCACGCTGGTACACACACTGCTATGGAAACCAGCAGGAATGTGAGCATGCATCAGGGTTAAAGGGATAATGCAAGGCGCATACACACTGACAAAGAAACAGCAACGCTACAGTGTCAGTCCACTGAAAACAAAGCTGACACATGACCAAACAGTTCCTGACCAGCTGTATACGACAGCCTGTGTTCAAATTTTCCCCTATTAAAAAGCACCACAGAGGTCAACTGAGGACCAAATGACTCACTGTCTTTGCTAAAGGAAAGTTCACCAACAGTGTTTTAATCTAAGAGCGCAGTACAGCAGGTCTATTACTGAGCTTGATTTCACAAGTGTCTGCGAGAGATGTGGTTTCATAGTCGAGTGCTGCCAAAGCCCGGATGGAACGCATCCTATCAGACCGTTCACTGCACCAGCTGACTGCTACGGAAAGAGCGAGAGTGTGAGAATGTGTGTGTGCCAGAAGTTAAAGGGACACGGCAGCCCATGGGCACACATTTAGCCATGCATGCTTATGCTTGTGCACAGAAACAAAAACTCCCATCTGTTTCCTATCTATATGTCAAACTGAGTAGATAAAAGTTGGAAAAGGGCAAATAAAGCAGCTGCAACACACACACGCACACAAACAGAAGGAAGCTTTCTCTACACACTGGGCAGCCATTCAAACAGCTCTCAGTAACAGTAACCCACGGCAACCCTAAAACCAGCCCCCTTTCCCTTCCTCCTCAAGAGACGCAGATCCATTGCCCGGTTAGGGGAGAACCGACTGAACTAGCACACAGAGTGCCTGAGAGTAAAAAGAGGCTGTAACTTTACCCACTCTGTCCTTACTGAAGTGCAGCACTACCGCCTGCCCCCCTCTCCTCTTAAAGGTTAAGGGGGTTAATTATTCAACATGAGAGGGGAGAACTGAAAGTGGACACAAGTCAACATAAACCCCTCTTTTGTTCAATTCACCCACACTCTCGCTGACTCTAAAATGCACTTATTCCCATGAACAGAGGTATAAGTGGAGGCTTTTTTCACTCTTGGATGTCCTCCATGATAAGTCGCACACTCAAGACACACACTGCAAGACTACACTCACACACAGCTGAATGAGAGCGCACTCATCCTTCTCCACATGTTCACAGCTTCTTGGCAAAAAGAACAAGAAGATACCGTCACTTCACTCTCAGCGCGGCTCTCTTACCATTGTGGTTGTGCTGCAGGGTCTCAAGCACGCTGGCAGAGGAGTCCGTTGCTCCCAGCTCGGCCAGTCTGCGGCTGGTGGCGCTCAGCTCTGACCGCAGGTTGGTCACCTCCTGGCTGGCTGACTGAATGGCCCCATCGATGCGCTGGGCGAGCTGCTTGTTGTCATCCATCATTTTCAGGATTTTTGCCTGAGGAAGAGAGGGGAATCCAGACAAGGTGTCATGCTGACAAGTTGACCATTTCCTGGGAAGGAAGGTGTCCCCAAATAAATTCCTCCTTTTTTTTCCCCTGTTCTGATTGCTCCTGTTCCCTTTTTGTTTTATGAGAAAGCCAAGTTAAATCCTCAAAGCAGTTAGTCCTTTCCCTTAAAGAGAGGCATCCGGCTCAGGGGAAATGTGTGTTTGCTGGAAGGAGTGTACGTTTCAGAGGTGGTGTGTGCGTGGTGAGAGTGTGTCAGTGTGCAAGCATGCCTGTGTGTGTGTCTCTGA
Source organism: Etia nguti (assembly GCA_015106755.1). Classification (NCBI taxonomy): domain Eukaryota; kingdom Metazoa; phylum Chordata; class Actinopteri; order Cichliformes; family Cichlidae; genus Etia; species Etia nguti. The sequence continues at coordinate 19,430 of VUQG01001156.1, read as the reverse complement.
GAGTTCGGTAACAGCATGAGTGTGTCTGTGTGTGCATTAGAGCGCCAGCACTGCCCCTGTGAAATGTGCTCCCCGCAGCTGACTGTTGAAAGGACACAGAGCATTGAGAGATGACAGGCGCCTTTTTAAATGGACTGTACCATTCGCAGAGAAAGGCGAGGGGGTGGGGGAGCATGCTAGGACACATAAGCACATGGAAAATCAGAGTTTCTCAACACAGCTGTTTTCAGGAGATATTGTCTGAGGTTCTGGGAATGCGTTCATTGCTGAACAAACTCACAACAAATTTCTGTAATCCAGTGAAAAAGGACTAAATCGAAACACTGCAGCTTTTTCTCTTTCTAACTTTCTGCATGCAAATCCTGCACAGGACATGTGGACAAAGGGAAGGAAATCATTAGTTTGACAAAGGAGCAGTTGTGGGGAGAAAACAATAATAGTTGTGAAAAAAAGAGCCCTGTTTGCACATTATCACAGCGAGGTATTCGTCCAGCAGACAAAGGGGTTTTTTGAAGCGCTGCTGAAATGTTTCAGGCTGAAGTTAAAGAGGAACACATTCATCCCTTCAAATGCGCTCTAACATTGTTTAATTGAAACATAATACATTTTGAGATCCATTGAGTCGACTCAGATATTATTATGATAGGAGTGTTCAGAGTAACTCGGTTAAGATTTGACATATTATTCTTTATAACATTAAGCGGGGGGGTTATGAATGCAATCGTAGGCTCCTTCCTGCCTATCCTTTAGGCTAAGAATGGGCTTTAGCCCAAGGCTGACTGCCACATGTGGAAATGTCCTACATGCTGTGTGACTAACTATGTAACACATAATTTTTTGTATTTGTATCCAAAATCTATGCTCTGCCTTCATAATTGTAATTCTTCTTGCTTCCTTCTTTCCTTTGCACTGCCACAGAGGGGTATCTGCAGTGTGGTCGGGAAAACTGCTGCTTATATGTTAGAAGTATTGCAAGACAACAACATTACTTTCAAAATGTCAAGTACACCCCAGAAACTGAACAGAAGACAGACTGATTCCGGAAGCTTTCTATATAGAAAAGCCTCACAATGAATCCGGCGCAGCCCATTTGTAAGTGAGCAGAGCTGACAGGGAATAAACATGTTTCTCAATAGTCATCGGATACAGGGCTTAAAGGATTACACTGCCTTTCTTTTTATTGTCACTGTACATGTAAGCATAGTTTGGACCCATTTCAACGCAGCATTTCATGCATTAGCTTGGTATTCTTGTAAATGTTTATGCAGTATTAAGTGAGCAGCTTATCTGATAGATCCAAAATAAAAACTGCTAAAATCAGTATCAATAAACAATAATAAACTGAAATCATCACTCTGAAGTCAACTGAGTCAACTGTTTTGTGACTGCATCTTTCACAACCGTGACTTCAGTATTGGGATCAATATCATATTGTGATTCCCAACCATAAATGTGGGAATATCTGACTTTCTACACAATCTTTTTACTCGTTATTCATAACTTCATTAGGGCTGCACCACACGCACGTCTTTCCAAAGATATCAGCCATCGCTAGTTTTTAGACTGTTCCTAATGCTGACACATCTCTAACTGTTTTGACAGCAAGTACTTATAATTAACCTCTCTGTATAGTTGTCTTTTCCCTTTAGGACTGAGAAAACCTGCCTCAGTTGCCAACCCAGCACCCCAACTCCATCCTGCTATTTTTCAGCTATAATCTGACATTACTCTGCCAAAGCATGCCCACTCACTCAGCAGTACAGTTGTGTTGTTATTGTTTCCCAAGGTTGTATGAACTAAGACCCCAACCTATCCTGCATGTGGTAAACACAGATCAGCCACGGCACTGCACAAGCCTGGGTAGCGTGCAACTGCTGTGTACCGTAGCCTCAGGCGCTCTGCGTGTGTGTGTGGGCCAAATATTGAGTTGCACACGATTTGCTCAAGAAAAAACCTCCCAAAAACTTAACTGACCGCTTAGACTATGCAAGCGAGGAGATGGAGAAGAAAACACACACGCATACACACATCGTCCACCCGTTCATCCATCTGCAAGACACGAGTCACCCCTCCCTCTTAGTAACTGAACATCATGCTGTTATTTATAGACGACCCTGCCGCCGCATATGATACATTAGTCACAGGGGAGGGCAGGCACAGACTCATACACACGCTCATTCTAACACACATACACAGGGCAGCTAATAATCCCAAAGTCATCTGATGTTCATTAATGAAATTCAGCTCTTGTCAGGAGTGCTAAAAGTCAACTGGGCCCTTTTGGGTAATCAAGATGTCGCGCTATCAAAGTCTTTGCATCTTTCTGTACAGTCCACCATTACACTGGAGTATGTTGATAAAATATGCTTATACTGTATGCAGGTACGCACATTAGGGATGGTCACGATTTTCAATTTTTCAAATAAACATTAAATTGTATATAATTTTAAAATTTTTACTGCAATTTGTATGTGTTACATTATGTATTTCTTACTACCAGCACCCGGTAGTAGGTACTGTGCTGTTACCACCAGAAGATGGCAGTAATCCAACTATAGGCTACGTAAGAAAAACGTGTTGCTAGACTAGTAAAACGTGGCTGACACAGTGAGATTTCATGCTAATGTACTAAGAGGAGAGACCCCTTGGGTTTAAAGGCTTTACAAATGCAATGTAATGTAAATGTCATGTTTTATCTGGCAAAGTCTGTCATTATGTTCTTACAATGTCCAATTCATGGAGTCATATAAACATGAAAATACAAGTTACATGTGACTGTGGATTCTGCCATGCATTAATAAAGCGGTATTTCCATTTTCCCTCAAAAAATAGCCTACAGCAATAAGGGGTCTTGCAAAAAAGTGGAAAGTAGTTTTCTAACTGAACCGAGCTGTGGGAAGAGTGTGGAAGCCAGGTGGCACGATCTGATTACAGTGGGGTTTTTTTTTTTATATATATATAATTTTACCAAAGTCCTTATAGAAGCCAGTCTTGCCTCCTCCGTGCTTCTTGCCAGTTATTTCAGGCTGTCAAAAATAAGCTCCTCTATAAACAGGTGAGGATAACTTATTTTCATGGACATTGGGACACAAAAACACTACGTATAAAATCACCAGTTGCTTCAAAATAAAGTTAAATGGTTGTTGGGGTTCTTTCCGCTTCCCTGCAGGCTGTGCACAAAGTTTTGTGACAAAGCAGACATGTTTATTAGAGCCAGAATGATACAGGATTTTTAACACCGATACAAATATTTGGTCATTTAAAATGCGATATTTCGTTGTCTGTTGGGTTTATTGCTAAATTTTTGTCTCTCAGATGCACGAAAAATACGCGGATTACCCTAACATTGTTATCTGCACTTATTTAAGCTTTGCCTGACTCTGCTTGGATCAGCTGATTGTTGTTTGTGGCTTTTTGCTAACAGGGGAAGTTGCAGAGTGCTCTCTGGTGGACAAACTGTGCAACGTCAACACTTAAAAAAATGGCTGAAAGGTGTTTCTCTTGTCTTTTCTTTTCTTTTTTAAATTTTTATTTATCGGCAGTTATAAATGCTATCAATAATCTGGCAAATAGCTAACATCAGCCAATAAATCAATGTGTTTTCCATTCCACCAGAGCACCAGAACAATTCGCATTAGCCAGGAAAAACAGTGTGTCGACTTACATATGTCTGCACTTTGACAACAAGTAGATATTGAACACATGCTAACACACAGTTGAAACTGTCATGTATCTTGACGTGCATCAGTGCAAACTACAGTATTGGTTTTCCTGTTTAGCTGTTGATTAGCTCCTTGGTGATGCAGGCAGAACCACCACCATTTTTGGTATCCGGGAATTCTTCCATTGATTTCTAGTCAGGATTTGTTGAGTGTGATATCTCGTCACTACGTGAATAAATCTACCATTTTCCTGCTCATTATGTTTGTTTTCTTTATTTTTTGCGTAACCAACACATCCTCATGTTCCAAACATGAACATATGAATTTGTGCGTCACATAAACGGGCCATCGTTTCAGTTTCTTTCTTTGTGTCTTGAATGTGTCTGCTGGTCACTGCAGTGAATAGGGACCAAGTGGATCAGTAATTAGTGGGTGTGCTTTGAGTTAGGATTACCATATGAATGGTGACAGTAGGGAGTGGGATCAGTGCTATATAACCATTCATGACTGTGCTGCAGACATTTTACAGGCAAGTCACTGGAATCAAAAGTCATTAAAAAAAAGTTTCAGCACAGAAGTCTGTATGCAGCAGTTTTTTAAGCCTGCATGATTACATTTTTTTTATTTACATGGGCAAGATTTTGTTGTTGGGCAATAACAGCCAAAACTTACAAGCTTTCTCTAGCATGGTATTTGTTGCCTGGCAACAACAGGAACCAAATTCAGCTGTGCTAACAAAATAAACTAAAGAAAATTCCTACATCTGTTACAACTTTTGACAGTGTTTGCTTATGAAATGTTTTAAGTGAGTTTCCTTCTCTCTGTTCTCAACTTAAAAGCATTATGTGCGGGGAAAAAAAACAATGAACAAGTGTAAGTACATCTCAAAGAAAAAGACAGCTATTTTGCTAGAAATTAAATTTTACACTATTCTTTTGTTTGCCCTCACTCTAGCACAGCAAATGCATTAACTCTGCTTTCTAAATCAACTCCTAAATAGGCGTAAATGATAGGATATAAGAAAGCATTTATAAATTTGGTGTAAATCATTTTTCCTTTTACTTGCTGAAGCTTACAGCGGTATGTGCAAATGAAAATTTTCTATATTCTTCCTGTCTTTTTTATAGACCTGTCAATCAGACAACATTCAAAGAGGTTTTTTTGTCCTGTATTGCCTCATATAATTGCTAAAAGATTCAGCCAGCCATCCAGAGACTGAGGGGCGTTATTTAATTATTTTTATAACACTAAGACAAGTGCTGCTAATCACTGGGTGTGCCCAAAGGGAAGTTTTTACAAAAGACACACAGACTACTAATCTATATGCGAGTGTTCAGTCACAGGCTTTGTTGGTCTGATAGCAAAGGGATATGTGAATAGACATTTCTTGTAATCCAAGCGTGACACCATTCCAAATCTTGTTACCTCCAGAAAGGAGGGTGTTCTATGTTTTATAGTACTTTGTGCTTTCAGGAGTTTGCCTCTAAGTCAGGGACCACTGCTTTACAGAGAATGTAAAAATGACGTATAGATACCTGCACTCAATCTGTGCTTACTGCCTATGCCCCTGCAATGCAGAACTTATGGGCTGCACCAAAATCACCTGCCTATTGATAGCATCTGGAAAGGCCAGCCAATGAGGTGGAAAAGGTGCTGTAATGCAGGGCCAGGCTGATGTGAATTCCTGCATTTGTTTTTTTTTTTCAGGCAAAAGGAAATGGTTTAATGTCCCCAAAGGATTGAGTTTTTGTAGCTGAACGCTATCTTCATGTCTTATCAAGATCATCTTATCGCGGGGGGAGGGGGGAATGGACTTAGCAGAGAAAGTGTTACCTCTCCCGAGTCAGATCACACGGGACACACAAAGTAACAAACACCCACTGTGGCGGAAAAATGTTGGATCACGTTGAGGAAAAGACGACGCACAGAGAGACATACACTGACAGAGTTGTTACCCAGTGAGATCCCAAAATAATTCAAGAGTGTGTAATTTATAACTAATTTAACCCTTACATATTGTTACAGACACAACAGACAACACAAAGGAAGGAAAGCAAACGTCTAAAATTCCAAAACCAACTTAATGTTTGGAGTTTTTTTATTCAGCACCACTTTGTATGCTCCGTTGGGTTGCGATTTCATGGAATGTGCATTTGACTAAATGTTTTAACGTAGGTTTAACTGGGGCACCCTACAGAACTGAGCTCAGCCAGCAAATCTCAGTGTCAGCCCACAGTACATCAGCTGATGGCTCGGCTGATTCCCTTCGTATTTGCAAATCTAATGTGGGGCGCACTGTTTAAGCTGCTTCAGATTCTTTGCGCACCCACCTCCGCCCTTTATGGTTTTCATGCTTATTCCCAATTTACTTGATGCCGTGTCCACCGTTATTGATGCCTGCTCTGTTCCGTCAAGTCGGTCTTGCTGCCGCTGCTGTGGCAGGGCAGGAGGTCCCAAAACAGAGCCACGCTGCAAATATAATTTACTGCAGATGGAATAACAATCCTATTGTGACTAAACCTTCTACTCTGCTACAGTTTACTGATTGTTTATAGCTCTACACAATGGAGCCACTCAATTTAGTGACCCAAGGAGAGCAGACCACCTTCCTAAGCATCAGTGTTTCAGCTGAACAGAATTAACAACTCGAATATAAAATGCTTAATATATATATAGCACTTCATCTGTTATGGAAGATAAGACAAACTTTGACAGTGATCGGGTCTTAATGATTTGATTACTGGATGACGCCTTGGTGCTTTCTGCCAACTTTTCTTTAAATGCACATTGACCCAGTTATGAGCCATCTTTCAATACAAAATAGAAATCGCACAATCTCAGGCCTGCATAAAGCATCATTACTTCAAAAACAGGCAAAGTTAGGAGGAGGTGTAAGCTCATTACACAGGAGTGGGTGTAATCGAGACAAAGAACAGACGCGAGCATTCTGGAAACACAGAATTATGTTCAGTGTGCTGTTTATTCTCAACTCCGAGTGTCCTTTACTATTCAAACTATGTGAAAATGGATATGACAGAGCAGCTGGAGGATAGGAACAGACTAGTCTCAGTGCAGCGGTAGCTTTCTCTCTAACCCCAAGAGATTAGCCGGACAGTTGTATAACTGAAAGGTCATAGGTTTGATTCCCACAGGTATTAGTCTGAGCAGGTGAGCCGGTCAGTGTGGGCACTTTCATGACATTATGAATAAGTGTAACGACATCTCAAAGAAAACGGCAGTTATTTCATTTTTACAATGTTAACTGCTGTTTGCTTTTGCTTTTGCACAGAAAATGCATTAACTTAGCATTCTGGATTGATAGCATATAACAGGATATTTAGGATTTTTTATCTTCACAACTGCTTTAAACTTTGATTAAAATTTATCAACATCAGTGAATCTTTTGCTTTTTTTTAAACACACAAAGGTAATGACGATCACTGTTTCACTTTTTGGACTTTCTTTATCAACCTGTGTTTCTTTCAAAAAAGAGAAAGGTAAGGGTCGGGCTGATCAACATAATGGAGCATTTGTTACCTTAAGAGCCATATATGAATTTCATACAAAGGAAAAAACTGGGTGAATACTGGACAACTCTAATTGAATCCTAATATCCATCTGCGTCTGAAAGACGTCTGGTTTGTTAACCTATTTACCCTCGAGTAGTTTTTACAGTGTAGGAGATGAAAAACAGGTATGACACAAAAGTAAATGTAGTAGAAATTAAGCAAGGGCCCTCTTCCACCAGTCAGGAGAGGTTTCAAAAGATAATTACATAGAGTTTGCATGTGAAGAAAAATTAGCGAATAACAAATTATAAAGGGAAAAAAAAATTAAATAGACCACAGCTAACCAAATGATACAGAACAGGACCATTAGGATGGTAAAGGAAAAGTCACTAATTGGCTCTTAATTCAATCAACATTAATCACAAGCTCGCTTATATATCACATATTACAAGACAGGTAAGAGAATGAATAACTTCACTTTTGAAAAGGATGAAATGTTTTGAAGTCGGCAACTTCAGCGTAATTAATTCATGCAAGTGCATTCAACTCGGATTATAACTTGAGGGGCGCTCAGGTGCATCCTGGCCAAAGCCAGTGCTCTTTAGCATTATGAAGAAAGTAATCCCACTCCCAGGCTCCACCTCTCCAGCTGCTTCATGGAATTCACCTAGAGAGTTTTTAGGTAATCGTGCCTTGATAAAGAAAAATGTCACACATATTAGAAAAGTGAATAGAGAGACTTCTACCACAAATAGACCATACGAGTTGGATATATGGCAGAGAAGAAGAGTTTGTGACTGTACGAATTTTTATGAATTTGGCATTACCAGCATTGTTTCCAGTATTTATAGTGTTCTAAAAAGCTTCAAATGTTTAAAGAGTAAAACAGTTTTCTGTTTTTTTCCGAGCAAAAAATGAAAAGTTACTCTGAGCTTCAGAAATTTGTTGCAGGGATGGGAGAACTGCCAGCAAAGTCGCTCCAGTCACAATCCATCATAAAGTCACCTCCATCAGGACTTTATGGTAGAGCAGGTATGAAGAGACCACTCAATATGACAAGCACACCTGGCATCACCCTTGGACTCCTCCAAATGGCATTTAAAAGACTTATGAGGATAAAAAATAATTCCATAGTGTGAGGAACTATGTCTCGCTCACTATGTTTGGCAAAAACAAAGCACTTCTCATCATCTGGCTATAACAGCGTCCCAAAAGTGAAGCATGATGCTATTGCGTTCATCTCAGAAGAAGGGTGAGAACAGAGAAGTCCTAAAAGAAAACCAGGTCCAAACAGCAGTGACTTGTAACTAGGGTCATGACTTACCTTTCATCGCAATAACACAACGGCAATTTTATCTGTATTAAATCAATGTTTGCAAAATAAATCTCGAGGTCCAAATACTTTTAAAAAAATTTCACTGCATATGATTACTCAGCAAAATTCGCAACTAAGAAAAATCTATATTGCTTTAATGTTAGAAGTAAAATAAAGAGTCTGCAGCCAGAATCATCTCCGTGAGACAGGCGACTCGTGTCAAACAAAGCTCCCGGTGCTGTGTGGATATCGATGCCTCCGCTGTCCTTGCCACCATCAGCACTGCGTGTACTGCCAGCTAAGGAATAAAATACACAAATACAGTCGGGTAAACACAGTGTGTTGACACATACAGATACGTTTCCCATTCTGTCTGACAAGAGGTTTGAGGTGAGGAAGTGTGTTACTGGAATAATTCGCATCTTCATCCCAAGTCTCCCAGTTTCTCTAATCTCTTGTTCTATTCACACTAAGCTCCTGTTCATATTTTCCTGCCTCCACATGGTCACTGACAGTGTGAGGCACATCCAGATAGCAAAGGCAAAGAGAGATTTTTTTTTCTGGGAAAGCCATAAGTAAGCCATCTCTATGGTTAAAGCTCTGGGGCTAATCTCCAACACAAACAGGTCTATGGGCTTTGATGAGAATTAAGATACACGTTCCTTTGAGGTGAGACAAGAAAGAGAACAAAGATGCCATGCAGGGGTTTTTTGGCAAAGGATATATACATATATATGCCCTTTTTTAGTTTACTACTATCTACTGAAGGCTGTGTTTGTGTTAGGAATGACTCAAGCAGATTTTGTGCCCTAACAGACATCCTAACCCATCAAATTAAAAATCCATTGAAACCAAATATATGTTATGAAGTGTGTTATTATTATTATTATAATTATTTGATATTTTTAAAAGCATTTTAAAAGTCTTTTTGAACTTCGTCTCCATTGCCTTTTATTCAATGATGAAAGTGGCAAAATCTGGTCTTTTAATCTTCATGAAACACCTTCCAAAGGTGAGCCTGGTGAAACTGGCAATGGTGCACACTATTGAGTGAAATATTGAATAATAAGCCTGCTACTGGCAGGGACTCACTTTTGATCATGTTCAATGGGGTAGGAAGGCAAGGGCTTAACTGGCTTTTAATAACATACTAACTACTCATTTTTGTGCTATCTAAGAAACGTTTTGGAGCCTAATTTTCAGATTCCTTTCTTTCGTTTGTGTGATGTGTGGTGTGATGACTACTTTGTGTTGTTCAAAGGACTGGAAACATATACTGTAGCCAAACAGAGTCACATTCTAGCTTAATTCTAGCTTTTGTCACATCACAGACAGAAAAAAAAACATACATTCAAAATGCATTTCATGAAAGCCAGTAAAATCACTCCTGATCAATGTCAGTGGCTGTTGACTTGAACTCACAGATGGTCAATTTTTCTTGCTGAAAGGGAGCGTGTAGCGTCACGTGTGATGCTGTTAATGTTTTCTGAACTAAAATGCCTGGAAGAGCCTTCAGTAGTTAATTGTAACTGTTTATGTGTCAACATGCAGGTCCGCCTCTGTGTGCGCGACAGAGAATAATTGCGTGTTTCAGGCTGAGGGGCAGCTCTTGTTTCTTCTGTTTAGTATGCAGCAGCTGTCGTCTCTGTGACGAGGACTGAGAGAAGCACTGTTCAGGTGCTCTGTGGTGTGGGGAGGGGGGCAGCGGTTGATGATGACGGCTGGCTTGATGCATCCATTCAAAACCATTTCCCCTCAAAGGCACGGCACATGGATGTCAAGCTTTTCTACGCTTCAACAAAAATGATGGCAAATAAATAAATAACACAAATATTCAAAGAGATTTTATACTAGCAAAAAACTTGATTGGCGTTCAGAGATTTATAGATAAATAGCACCTCTCAAAATGAGACTTTTTGAGAAGTCAGAAGAATTTAATGTAATTTATATGCTGTTAGTGTTTGTTTTGATTTGTGTACTTAATCTAGCAGATTTGTAATTACCAAATAAAACACCAATAGAAAATCATTTTCGTTTTTTGAGGCGTCAGAGCCCTCTACATTTGTTTTGTCCTTGGAAATTTGGCACGACAGATTAACTGCGTTGTAATTTGATCGGCGTATTATCTGTATGGGAGAGGAATATAAATAGTTCATCATTTAACTTCCTCCAGCAGAGTCTGGGTTTAAACCAGAAGGTGGGCCAAAGATATTAGATATTGCTTTGCAACATCTGCGATTTCAGCACCCCATATATTACCATTAGTCCATTAATCTGTGTACTTACATGAAACAGCATAACCTACTTAGCACAGAGGACAAACGACTACTCGTTCCTCTAAGTTTTTATAGTCTGGTCATTTCCTATAACTGCACATAGGACAACTAACACAGGTGGATGGGAATGGGAATGACTCAGCAAGGGTTAGAGCTAGCTCCAGTGACATGTAAAACACATGTAAATAAGTAAATTGTCTTTTATGGCACATGAAATACAATTTATTGTATTTTTCCTCCAGTTTGAAGCCATGATCAGTCTTCATCATGGCTTTTTTCATCAATAGATTGTTTATTTTGGAAGGAACAGTACAAAATTAAGTGAAACAGAATTGGCCGAGTGCTAGTGTCTAGTATAAACAAACTGAAAAATACAGCACCAAGCAATCATCACTATCCCACTGACTTCATTCAAACTCTGAGGCTTTTTTAAACACAACAAAGGGTCCTGAGTTTCTCATGTTTGTGTCTGTGCAATCCCACTTCCACACTGCTCTACAGAGAAAGCAGGCTGGTCAAAGGCTGTATTTCTGAACTGCGGTATCCAGTGTATGATGAGCCAGTGATCCACAAAATAGTATGGACAGGGAGCACGTGCCTTCAAATTATTCGAGTTATACTAAACACTGCTGATGACCCAGCTCCAGTTTATGCTGCAATGACAGTCTACTGTGCTCTGAGCACTTTTAAATCAAAGGTGACCTACAGTTCGTAAACACACAAAGCTGCTGCTTCTGCTCAGCTGATCATGCTTCTGTGTAGGCAGCACTGTAAGCTGCTGCGTGCACATTGTTTATGGGTTAAGATGCCTCACTCTCTCACACTGCTGCTTAGTTGCATTAGACTGTTTGCTGACACACTGCCAACATCTAATGTAAGCTGATCCTGTCATGCCAGTTCAAGTCACATTTGTAAAGCTATAAACATAAGACTATAAGATTTATTAAGTAAATCAGAATCTGCAACTACAATATGCTGCTAAAATTTAGGGCATATTAAAAAACATAGTATTTATTATATGTCATATTTTCCCAGAAAAGCTGGATGTGGTAGCTGGAGAGAAGGGGATGGATGGATGGATGGATGGATGGATGGATGGATGGATGGATGGATGGATGGATGGATGGAGTTATTTAGGTTATTGCTGAGGTGCAAGGCTGACCTACTGCTCATTCACCCATATTTTAGAACCAGAGTCAGTAACATTTCTTCAAAATGCATTATTGCTGCACCATGCAAACACACACCATAAGCTAAATTTTAACTGAAAATAAGATGATGACAGTTAACTGTTTATTTCACCTACAAAATTCCTACATGCTCAGCTCAGTGCTCAGTGAGTTAATCAAGTGGCGCATTCCAAACTTGATTTTGTAGATGAATGCGATTCATATCATTGCCTAATGATGTTTATTCATTTGCAGAATTAAATAGGCTCTCGTTGTCATCAGGACTACAGAGAAAAACAAGAATTAATTATAGTTTTGCCATCATCATAGTGTTACACATTATGTTCGCTTCAAAATCGGCAGATCTTTGAAAACTTGTTGCCAGCAATAGAGAAACAAACTTGTTAACAATTTAAACCCCGCTGCCACCCCTAAAAAGGCTCTATAGCATTGCACAGCTCCCTTCAATATTGTTCTGGCTCTTATGCTGGCGCTGAAGACCTCAAAGCACCCCTGACTGGCAGTATCTGACACTTAGAATGTATTGTTTATGTTTCTGTACGTGAGAGGTAAGTGTCCCTGAATAAAATATCAGTGCTACCACAGATCCTTGGAATGACTCTTCCCATCTGTTTGGTCATAGGTTTAACAGAAACTTGGGAGTGACTGTAATATTTGTAATATTTATGTAATATTTTCTTTTACTGACAGCAAATGAACCTGGGCAAGTAGGAACTCACCCAGGAGACCCACTGTGTGTCTTGGATACATATTATTCATATCTCCAACTCCAGATAACTTAAGGTAAACACAGTGCAGATTCAAATATCTGTACCAGATATGAAATGCTGGCCTGAACTTGAAATCCCGTATTGAGCATATGTTGATAAACAGATTAATAGAGATGTTTTGCTGATGACACCTCTGCCTGTGAAGGTTACCCGCATATGTATCCTCTTCACATTTAAAAATTCCTCCTCCTGTCTACGCGGTGCAGGATAAAAGGTCATCTATGCTTGACCCCAAGCTGTCAGAGCGGCACACTGGATCGACAAATGGGTTTGGAAATAAAGTGAAGAAAGCAGCTGCATTAATGGAGCGGTGAAGTATGAGCTTAAAAGCACGATTTTTAAAAAGAAAAGTCTTGCAGAGACTAATCTGTGTTTTGCCAATAGAGACATGAAGAATCAGTGTTTGATGATGGCTCGCAGCTGCTACAGTACCAATCCAAAGTTCTGCTTGGTGGGATTAGTTTGCTGCCGGTGTATATAAATATGATTTTAAAAGTCGGCGAGCAGCTCACAGTCAGCATTCTGTGAAGCCCCCACCCAACTGGTACCTCAGGAAAAAAAATAAAATAAAAAACTAGACTCTATATGTGTGTTTGTATGTGTGTGTTTCTCCAGCATTACCGATAATAAACTTGACTATTTAACTATACTCTGTGTATCGTGTTGGGCAATCTGCTCCTCAGTCCAATCATCCTGTACCTGCACCCATTAAAGTAGCACTAGCCACATTCCATAATACATTTTGTGTATCCCAAACAAACAAAAACAAAAAAAAGACAAACACAATTGCGCTCTCCCACCAGCACTGGTGAAAAAAACCACACGCATCAGGGAGTTTATTTCTCACTTCGAGCATGAAGGGAACAAACGTAGATTATACCAGCGGGAGAGCCTTGTTCACATACAACAATAAAGGATTTAGCCTACAATAGTTAGCGCGCAAAAGTGGATAGATATCAGCTGAACAGATAAAAAAGTATAAATCGTAACATCCCTATGCTTCTACTGCTCTTTCCTTCTGTGTGTGAAAATTATACATGAAAACGGCTCACTTGCCTGTCCTCCGCTCTATAGCGTGCCCTCGCTGAGTGCCGCAGACTCTTTCAGCAACCAACCATAACAGAAACTACAATCTGTGTAAACACAGTTATATATTGAGATTTATTGAAAATTAGAAAGATACACTTTATGTTTCCTCTCATTTTGTGGTGATAATGGCTACTGTGGCCACTCCCCACATACACGTTCACTTAGAAAAGTGCAAACGTGCAAAGATGAACCTGCGTGTGGATGTGGCTGCAAACACCTAGACACACCGGTCTTGCAAATGCTGGGTATACACTGGATGTACGCTACTGTAGCAGGACAGATTCAATTTAATATGATCTATAACACTGATACTATTAATTGACTGCATTATTGGAAAAACGAGGTAAACATCATCTTGCATACGATCACTCTGACCATCCTCGATCCCCGAGGCCATCCTGCATCAGCACAAACCTACTTTTAATCATTATTTTTTAATAGCAAAAGTTTCAGTTGACTTAATTTGACCTTTATTGTCAAATAACTGTGATAAACACGGCAGCTACTGTGCATGACTCCCACAATTCTACTTAAATTACACCAGCGATACAAGACTCACAGGTGGACCTCAAAGGCACACAAGTGATCCATCTGGACGAGAGGTCTGGAGGAGGAATTACCATGATTTATGGCCTTGCTCACTGTTATTTACTACTTGTGTCAAAAGCAGCCAGATAGGAGGTGACTCGTGGGAGCATCCCAATGAGGACAGAAGAAAATCAAAGATAGATAAAGTGTAATTATTCAGGGGGGTGGAAGACAAAGAGACTAAAAAGGAAGAGTACTGAAATCCTACCTTTGTGTCAAATAAAGTGTCCACAGCTAAACACAAAGGTTCGATAAACTCAGTTAGAGGCAGCAAAGAAACAGTGGAACAAAGACGCAATTCAGACGTTCTTTTTTGACAGCTGGATATAAAGTTGAATAAGAAAGAAGAAATAACGTGTGTGATGCATTCACCCTTTTTTCAGTTTCTCCAAAATGGGAGAGGAAATAATCGAGGAAGTGTGCTCTGCAGGGTTCAGTCAAGTGAATGATCAATATTCAGCAACACTCCTCTGTGATGAGTCATTCAACTAATGATACAGGCCGGATCAATGGTCTGCTGCTGAAAAACTCCAGCTATTCTTATTCTGAACTTAAAGCACACCGTCGACAAACATGATGAATATTTCATGATTGTAGCACCTATTATAAGAACAACATCTTACTGTGTCATTCTCCTCCTTCTCTGTTAAAACTTGGGAAATTTGTCTACATCATTTAAAGGGCTTAGGCAGAATCTCATAGTTCACAGTGAATCACAAGGAAAAGGCAGAAATAGTAAATAATGTTCGTGTCAAGAGCAAAGCTGTGGCCAGGGACACATTTTTTCTCTTAAATCTAATCTATCTCGCTATTATTTTCCATCTTGAATTAATTCCATTTGCATCACGACGTCTTACAAAGCCATAAAAACATGTCATAAAATCTATAAAGGTAGATTAAAACTGATTTAATTAAAGGCCAAAGAGCATCAATTTCATCCTTGCAGTAACTGAGCAGTAAGGAGCACGTAATCAAAAGAGAAGCAGGTTCTTCCATTATATCGCCGCTGTTTACATACTGTGATCATCTGACCTTTTCAAACAGACCCACAGCACGGCAAACACATGGAGGAATTCAGACGCAGAAACTATGACCTTTTTTTAAATTTGGCAGGCACTCAGTCTGATAGTGAAGTTATCAGACCTTTCCATCAAAACTGAGTCGACATTAGTCAAACATGGCCGGCCATTCTATCGCTCTCCTCGTCATAGCTGGGTAATGGACCCAAGCAGAACCCTGAATAGATCATGCAAATTTTACCTTAGCCTCGGTCATTTCCATTTCCTACAGTTAATTAATGCACTAAACATATTAAATTTGTCTTTGAGTACTAATTGAAAAATGTCAATCATTTTCCTGAACAATTCGCCTGTTCGTGATTGGAGTATGACTAATTTCTCATAGCGTGTCTGGAATTGAAATGTAAATTACTAAGAGCCATTAATATCCATATGCAAGCCCAATGGAGACTCCCAGCTCACCCTTATTTGATAATGAATGGCAATGTCTACACTGAGAGGTCACACTGCAGCTAAAAGGATGATCGCCGATTCTGCAGTGCTGCCATGTATTACCCCCACCACCACTTCCTTATCTAGTGCACAGGGTCAGGCTCTCTATGGATTTCTCATTCATTCTTTAAAACACACATTTTAAAAAGCAATTAGAATGTGACTAAAAAAACTGTAATATCAACATATTGATAGATATACTGTTACTTACTGATCCCTCTTTCAGCCGGCCTATAATAATCCACAATCCACGCGTTACATGAACTATACTATTATTATTATTTTATTAAGTGTTTTTACAATACGACATGCAAAACTATTTATCCCATGTTTGGGATTTACACACACAATATAACTCAAGGTTAGCCTGAGGCAAATTACTGGTACTTATATAGCACCTTTCTACTCATTTTAAGCACTCAAAGCACTTTCTACTGTAAGTCTCATTCACCCAACCACACTCATAGATCATATTTATCTATACTTAATCACTTTAATTTAACAGTTACACAGCTCGGAGTTCAGTCTCTTGCCCAAAGGATAGTTCAACACATAGACTGTAGGAGGCGGGGGTCAATCCAACCAACCTTTTAACTAGTAGACAAAACACTCTACCACTTGAGCCACAGCTACCACAGCTTCTATTTTCCAAGCAGGAGCAGAATCCTCAACTCTGACATCCCTCCTTGTCTTCCTTTCAGCTTGTGAGTGTAAAGAGCTGTACTTTTATCATGATCCCTAGGAGTGATCATGCTTTTGAGCTTGTATCCTTACATATCTCATTTATCTGGGTTTCTGTTTTTCTAGTATTTGCGGTTTTAATTCTCGTGTTTCGAAGGCCGGATCCTTATTTGGTATATTTTGAGTCCCTACAACGGGTTCATTATTCTTGTAATACTTTACAGTTTTGTGATATTGGTACCTCTTGTCTTCAGGTTGTTATCATTCCTGCCTCCTCAGTATTTCTCTGCATTACATTCAGTGTGAGCTTCCTTGTCTTTGTACTCAGCTGGGTTCAGTCTTGTTTTACTTTGATAGTTAGTTGTCTCTTGTATCTTGCTTTGAATTATAATTCCTGCCCTGTGATTGACTTCATTACTTTCACAATGTCTCATTTCCCTCCTGTTCCCAATTGCTAACCTGACAACTTCCTTCACTATAATAAAGGGAATAATATATGTTGTTTCAAACAACTTTATATTTTGAGATCCGTATTTCTTCCTATGTCGTTTCTTTCTAATATAATTCCAAGCAGTGGGATGATGATCATATCCACTAACACTGTCCTCAAACTATTAAGCCTTTTAGGACACTGAACATTCACACAAAGGCATACATACTATACTTTACTGGCAGGGGTTTTGGGTTACCTTAATTAACCCTACTAATTAACCTTAATTAACCTTCAGAGTGATTACTACAACAGCAGTACATGGTTATATGTAGTGACTGCATTCCATGCTTAAAGACAGAGGATCTTCAGCATATTACAAACAAAATGATAAGAAGCTGCAATGCTAAAAATCCAGGAAAACTAAATAAATAGTCCAATAGCTTGCCAAACAGATATATAGGCCAGCAGGCAGATACCAATATTACAGAGATTGATCTAGCAACTGTGATATAGTAAATTGCATGCTTGCTTCAGGATATTGCTCTCACTGCTCGGAGCGGAGGTCTTGCCGCTGCTGCTACTGCTACTGCTGCTGCTGTGGCACAGATAGATACGAGCCATCTGCAGCAGCTTTCAGCATGGTAACGCGTCCCCATCACACAAAAGATCTAATAACTCATGCCAGACCGTCAGATGCTACACAATATTACCTTCATCCAAAAGTATTCCCCCGGGAGCGACACCCAATCAAACCAACTTGTCTTTTGCCATCCAAATCATGTCCTACTAATAATGTTACACACTCAAACAGGCTTACAGGATTACAACAGTCTCTGGAACCTAGAATCTGTGCTAAAAACAAACATGAAAAGGACCTGCAAGAAGATTATTTTAGTGTATATGTATGAGGCACTTATCGTGTAAAAGCAAGAGCATTTCAGCAAAGAAACCTCTGGCTTTTATTTCAAAAAGCCTAAATCTGAAATCCTATCCTCCACATTTTTAAAGAATATTCATCAAGGCAGCTTTAATGAAGCACACGTGATGCATTTAGCAATTTTCGATTGCCCCACCTCACTACACCACCTCCCTCTGAATACATACGAGTGACGTGAATAATGTCCACTTATCCAGGGGAGGCAGCTGTTAGCTATCGATAATGCAACGGGCATTCGTTTAGCAGTTCGAATGTGCTGGTGTGTGTTTTGAGCTTTCTGTTCCCAATTACAGATAGCAGTCGTGCTTGTTTGACTGACGCTAAAAGACCCAGGGGAAGAGGACACAATTGCTCGCTGAGAAAGTGAGAGTCATTTGTTCTAATTTAATATTTATCTATTGGGAGAGGCTGAGTTATCAGAAGGAGCTAAATTGAAAGACACCCAACCGTGCCCAGACAGAGTCAGCGAAAAATACCAAAAAGCAGCCAGCTTTGATGACCCTTAACAGAAGCTAGGGAAAATGTATGGGACAAAGACAGGGGCAATGGATAAGTGAAAGACAAAGAGAACAATGAGGTCTTTTGACATGTTAACAAGCACTTTAGCTTCTTCATAATGATTTTGGCTCAGTTTGAATGCACCTTTTGGAATTCAATTTTGATTTACACAAGCATTAAAGAGACGGTCAATCATTTTTTCTTGTTATTTAATAGAAAAAAATGTTGTACTCACAATTATACATTGATTAGTGTGTAATTAAATATTCAAATAAACTCCTCAAACAAAGTAAGGTTTTTCTAAACTTTTAAATTTAGAATTAATCCATCCAAAACACATAGAAGCAGGTCGTATATTGTCCCACCTCCATGTACACGGTAGCCGAAATGGACATCGCCATTCCATCTAGATTAGATTCACCTCAAAGAAGGTTTTACTAATGCTGATTAACAGTAGCTAACAGCGACTAACCACAGCTAACAGAGGCTAACAGCAGTGCTTACTGACAGAGAAATTCAAAATATCCTCAACAAATCCCTAGACCCAGCTGTCTTAGCTAATTATAGGCCAATCTCCAACCTTCCTTTCATATCAAAAATCCTTGAAAGAGTAGTTGTCAAACAGCTAACAGATCATCTGCAAAGGAATGGCTTATTTGAAGAGTTTCAGTCAGGTTTCAGAGCTCATTACAGCACAGAAACAGCTTTAGTGAAGGTTACAAATGATCTGCTTATGGCCTCTGACAGTGGACTCATCTCTGTGCTTGTCTTGCTAGACCTCAGTGCAGCGTTCGATACTGTTGACCATAATATTCTATTAGAGCGATTAGAGCATGTTGTAGGTATTACAGGTACTGCGCTGCAGTGGTTTGTATCATATCTATCTAATAGACTCCAATTTGTGCATGTAAATGGAGAGTCCTCTTCACACACTATGGTCAATTATGGAGTTCCACAGGGTTCAGTGCTAG